>JALPQD010000412.1:181033-313533 GCA_023101885.1 Typhlomys cinereus | reverse complement strand
CAACACACACACAGGGCTGGGGTCGCTGGACCATGAAGGCTCTGACTTTTTGAGTGGATTAGTCCTCAGATGAGTTCACAGCATTTTGAGGAAGGGATTCTGGCTTCTTTTCTTCCTCCGGCACACACTTCCCACCACCATACACCACCTTACCTAGGACCTACCACAACAGAGACCAGTGACTATGGACAGAGCACTGAAATGTGAAGCAAAATAAAGCCCTCCTCCTTTACGCTGACTTCCTCGCACTGCCAGTAAGGGAAATGTCACCATCACAACGAGAATGGCTAACATATAAAAGATTGATGGTGCCAAGTGCCAGCAAGAATGCAGAGCGACAGGAACCCCAATATTGTGCTGGGAGAAGTGAGGAATAATGGGTTTACTTTGGAAAACGGTTGGGAGTGTTTGGGAAAGTTTAAAAGGATGACCCAGCTTTTCATTCCATTCCTAAGTACTTACCAAAGAGAAAGCAGACATTCATCCACACAAAGACCAATATACCAACCCAAGAATTTACATATATCGGACACACCATTCCATCACATTTAGCCAGAAAACAAACTTATCATGCTCACAAACTGGCCAACGAAAAACTGATATATACTGTGGATATAAGAGGGTGATTTGCAGGAACCAGTTCCTCCCCTGTTGCCTTGCAGGTTTTGGGGATTGAACTCAGATCACTGGGCTTATACACAAGCATTTGACGCACTGAGCCAGCACTGAAATGCATTTTTTTTCATATCTTCAGTTTAGAAAGAATTTCTTGGTACCTGATCAGATAGATAGGTAGGTAGGTAGATAGATAGATAGATAGATAGATAGATAGATAGATAGATAGATAGATAGATAGATAGATAGATAGATAGAGATGGCTAGGTAGAGATAAATAGGTATGTAGGTAGGTAGATAGATAGATAGATAGATAGATAGATAGATAGATAGATAGATAGATAGATAGATAGATAGATAGATAGAAAGAAATGGCTAGGTAGAGATAGATAGGTAGGTAGATAGATAGATAGATAGATAGATAGATAGATAGATAGATAGATAGATAGATAGATATAGAGATGGCTAGGTAGAGATTAGATAGATAGATAGATAAATAGATAGATAGATAGATAGATAGATAGATAGATAGATATAGAAATAGAGATAGACAGAGCTGATAGGTCTATATGCAATGGACCAGCAATAAAAAGAAATGTATAGTGAAATATAAAACAAAATATATGAATCTCAAAATATCTATTCTGAAATAAGTCAACCATCTCTATACAAAAGGATGACTATTGAACAAGTCCATCTATATAAAAATCAAGAAAAATGCAAACTAACCACAGTGACAGAAAACAGTTCGGTGGTTGTGAGGGGATAGACAAAGACAGGCATGGAGCAAGGGATAAATTACAAACAGACACAGGGAGTGTCTAGGTGTGACAGATATGGTCGCTGTCCTTCTTGTGGTCTTACTCTGGTGGTCCCACCACAAGTCAACTTCATACAAAGACTCTCCAACTGGCTGGAGACGTGGCTCAATAGTTTAAAGCCTCTGCCTCATAAGCAAAAGGATCCAGATGTCACGAAAGAGCATAAATGGAATCGACCTGCACTTCTGGCCCCAGAAGGCAGAGCCTAGGAAACTCCAGAGCAAAGCAAACCAAGAGAAAAAGAAATCCAGGATGGTTCCCAAGGTCAACCGTGGGCTTTCACACTAGAGCGCCCTCTGATACACATGGACATACGAGCTCAAAGACACACACATCTCTGCAGCTATATACTATAAGCACATGAGTTTTTTTATAAATTTTGTGTGTGTGTGTGTTGGGGGGACACATGTGTCAGAGAGCACTGTATGTCCCTCTGGAGGACCAAGGGTGACTTCGGAAAATCATCCTGGATTGTTTCTACCTCCTGTTTGGTTCACTCTGGGATTTCCCAGGCTCCACCCATTAGGGCTGGAAATGCAAACTGCTGCCCTTCTGCCCGACAGGTTTTTTTTTTTTTATGTGACACCTGGGATCTGAACTCAGGACCTTCTGTTTTCGAGGCAGAGTCTTAACCCCTAAGCTACCTCTCCAGTCCCCAGATGAGTTTTAATGTGTTTCCCCGTATAGCTCAACAAAGTTGTTTTAGAAATCCAAAAATTAAGAAATATATTTGATTTAAAATTTGATAAGAGTCCCTAGCATTCCCCCAAAAATAAGGGACAGTAATCCTAGCAACAGAGAGCAGCTAAAAATGGATGATTTTTTTTTTGAGTTGCATCTTCTCAGACTTAGTATGTCATATTGTTGGTGTTATTTTTAACTTTTTACATGTATTTAGTGTGCGTGTGTGTGTCTACCTGTGTGTGCTATCCATGTATGGGAGTCAGAGGATAACTAGTGGGAATCAGTCCTCTCCTTTCACCATGCAGGGGCTGGGGATTGAACTGAGATCTTCAGGCTTGGTTGCAAGTGCCTTCACTGGCTGGGCCATCTCACCAGCCCACTTTGGTCCTCTTTTGTTTTATTTTGCTTCATTTTGTTTTGTTTTTGCAGGGCTGGGGATGAAGTTCAAGGCACCCTCTCCATCACTGTCCTCAACTTCCAGCCTCTGTATGACTTTTTAAAAGTGATTAATTAAGGCTAGAGAGCTGGCTCAGGGTTAAGTTTCTACCATACAAAAAACACCATGTGGAAATGGGGGAGGCCTACATTTCTGGTTCGGGAAGGCAGAGTCTGGGTTACTTCAGAGAAAAGCAAAAAGGAGGCAGAGCAACGTAGAATGATTCTTGAAATCACCCTTGAGCTTCCATAGGCACACGCAGTGCCCTCTGATACACAGGTACACACACACACACACACACACACACACACACACATATATATACACACACATACACACACACACACACACAGTCATGCATGCCAAAAACGATGATTTATTAAAACATAAGAAGCACTGTATTTGTGTGTAGCAGTGCATGATTACCTTTTATGGACTTTAAAAGTTTTAATAGACAAACCTTAATATTGATTATTTTTTCACTAGGAAATAGTGGAATCCTCAGCACATGCTTAGAAATCTGTTTTAGGCAGAAAATGCCCAGCATCAATAAGAGCTGACTTGTTTTTAGCTCTTTTTTCTTGAGAGAGAGAGAGAGAGAGAATGCTCAATGAATTTAAGAACAATCCCATAAACATCAGAAAGAGCATACATATTGGATGTGTCAGTTAACGTTTCTTGTTGCTTCGATAAAATACCTAACAAAAACAACTGAAGGGATGAAAGGTTTGCATTCACAATAAAATAAATGATCACCTATTCACAGTTCAGTTCTTCCTTTCTACCGAGCAGAATCCCAGCCAGGGGAATGGACCACCCCCAAGTCACCTCATCAAGATAATTCCACACCAGCACGCTAGAAGCCCATCTCCCAAGTTATTCCAAAGTTGGACCCTTCATGTGAAATGTTTTGTTTGGAGTGAACATTGTTTCCTTTGCCCTGCTTTCCACTTCTGTAATCTAGTTTGCCAGAAGGGGCCACCTGTGGAGAGCAGGAGTTTGGGTAAGAATTCTCAAGGCCAGAAATTACACTGTAGAATAGCAAGACCACCCAAGAGTAGTGTCCCGTCTTTGGAAAACAAGGAGTTCATTTAGGTGAAACATTGGTGTGAATTAACCTTGTTTCTCTGGTCTCTGGACTCCGTATGTCATTTTACTATAAGGATTCCAGGTCTTGTCATGTTGGCAGCTCTGATAAACACACTGGGACAGGAAAGAATTCTGTATTTTGTTATTAAAACTGCTTCCTTTAAAAAAAAAAAAAGAACTTACAACAAAATGATTATTGTTCTGAATATCGAGTCCCGGGCTTAGTGAGTAATTGGCACCTGTTCTATACTGAGCTCCATCCCAGCCCAGTAAAATGTTGGGGTTCATTGCCATCCCTGATTTAAAATGATTCAGGCGGGAACAGAGCTCAGCATGTACAAAGCCTTGTTTTAACCCCCTGCCCCAAAAGACTAACTGGCACAGACAGCTATTAACACCCTTACAGTACGACCACACACAAGCAGATCGACTCTAGATTTGAGGTGCATCATTCACACACCCTGCAGGTCAAATTGGAAAAACACCCCAGCAACCCTCAGGCCAGCCGGTCCTGGGGTTTCTCCCCATGAGACCCCGCCCAGGCTAGGTTCTTGAATGAAAAGCAAGCACCTTCTCCCACTTCTGAGGACTCCTTGGACCCCCAGCCCATTCCTGTACATTGCAATCTTCTCATACTTTCAGAGTGATTAGTTGGTCTTTATACCAACATTTCAAGACTTGCGGATTCTTGATTTTCCCCCTAGGACTTGCTTATCTATTTGAAACCTAAGTCCATCCCCTTCACGTAAGTCCTGTTTCTTCAGCTGCATTTTCTCTGCACTGTAAATGAGTACTGTCCAAGGGAACCCCTATTACAGTGGGGGGGGGGGAGCTCCAGCCCCGGGAAGGGCTCTTCCTTCTTCAAAGCCCCAGTGTCTAGGTGAGGTGGGCATGCCAGCGTCTCATCAGCCCCCAGGCTTCCAGTGCTGGGGGCCACATGTCCGCCGTGCTCAATCACATAAGGGCTTCTTTATCCCTCCTCACTCCTGCACACAGCCTCAGGACACAGCCACAGAAGGCTTCTCAAAGCTGTCCCAGCCCGACTGGTATCCTTATCACTATACTCGTTACTCTTTGTGTTGCTGTGACAAACACCCAAAGTCAAGCAACTTAAGGGAGATTTGTTCGGCTTATAGTTCCATTATGGTGGAAGAGGCATGGCCGGCTGGCAGAAGCTGGAGGCGGCCTAAGTCACGTGGTTCATGAAGGCTGAGAGCTGCAAAACTGCCAATTGCAAGAGCAGACCTCTCCCAAAAGTAGGGTGGAACTAATCCATGTTAGGCCCATCCCCTGTGATGGCTTCTTCAGCAGGGCTCCGCCTCTTAAAGGCGCCATAATCTTCCCAAGCAGAAGATTCAAACCTATGAGCCTGCTGGGGGAGGGCAGGCACATTTCAAGCCATGTCAGCTACTTTTCCTTAGGCTGCTGCTGAAGACACCCCTCAAACACAGGTTAAGGGGGGAGGAGAGGGAAGGGAGATTGGTGTAGCTTATGATTCCTCAGGGTGTAGAGTTCGTCACGGTGGGAATGACATAGCGGGAGACATGGCTGGAGGCAGAAGCTAGAGACTGGTTCAGGTCACGGCGGCCACCATGGAGGCAGAGACAACAAGAAGTGTGGGGGGGCAAACCTCAAGGCTCGTCCCCTGGGATGTGCTTTCCTCCAGCAAGGCTCCGCCTCCTAAAGTTGCTACAACTTCCCAGACGCTAACAGCAGCTAAGGATGCAAACACACGAGCCCTTGGGGGGCAGCTCACATTCACACCATGACAGCACGGATCTCATTCCTGATGTACCCCGGTCAAAGCCATCTCTGTCTGCTGCTTCTCTTCTGTGCCTTTTCCCATTTCTGCCCGACTTCTAGATCTTTCCGGCTCATTTCACTGGCAAGTAGTGCTCCCCAGTACTGAGCACGCTTCATTCTACTGCAGCCATTTGTAGTTTCCCAGAAAATAAATTCCTTTCACCAACCCAAGAAATGTGGTTTAGGTTAGCCACGCGCCATTCCACTACTGCCTGTGCTTTTCAACCTTTTATGGACCCCACCCCGCTCCGCCGGTCGGGATGCGTGCGGTCCAGCCGGGCCTCACCCCGCGCCCTAGGACCCCAGATCAGCCCACAGGGACCCAGCTCCGACTCCCACCATCCAGCCGGAGCCGCGCGGGGGCCGAGGGACGAGGAGGACCTCCCCCTGCGCCCGGGCCCCGCCCCAGCTGCCCTCGGGTTAAATAGCTCCACGCCGACGCGCCCATCCTCCCTTTTCACCCCACCCCGCTCCACGGGTCGGGACGCGTACGCGAGATCCAGCCGGGCCTCACCCCACGCCCTAGGTAAGTCCCCGTTCGGGCCCCGCCCACCAGGACCCCAGGCCAAATAATTCAGTTTAGTGAAATTGAGAGATCTTAAGAGTTAAAATGACAATGCCAAAGTCAAAGTGCAAATCCATGAGAAGCAACACTCAAGTAAACAAATTTCCCACTGAAGAAATTAATCCCATAATGTTAGACTCCAACAAGAACAAACCCGCGGAAAAAGGCCAAGAAAGCCTCACCCAGGATAAGGTCTTTCAAAATATGATCATTACCATGTTCAATACTATGAAAGAGGAAATCAGGGAGGAATTATATAATCGAATCAATCGCTTTGAAGAGGAACACAACAGACATCTGGAGGAGTTGAGAAAACAGTGCAAGAAACAAAAAGTGGCATACAGCAGTTAAAACAAACTCAAGCAGAGTTTAAAACTGAGCTAAAAGACAAGTTATCTTCACCCAGAACGCCACAGAGAGTCTAATCAACAGAACTAAGGAAGCAGAAACAGAATTTCAGACCTTGAAGATAAAGCGGGAGTACTAACCAGCTCAATGGAAGAGGTTGTTAAAGCCAAAAAGATACTTGAGAGAAATATCCAGGAGATATGGGACACCCTGAAGAAGCCTAACATGCGTATTCATGGAATACCAGAGCAAGAATCTCAAATACCACCCCTGAGGAAATTTTTCAAACGATCATCAAGGAAAACTTTCCTCATCTAAAAAAAGAGAGGCCCATCCATATACAAGAGGCATTCCGCACCCCAAACAGATACGACCAAAATAGAAGCATGCCTCGGCAAATAATAGTTAAAACACTCCACATTCAAGATAAAGAACTGGTGCTGAGAGCTTCAAGGGAGAAAAAACAAGTCACTTTTAAAGGTAAACCTATTAAAATAACAAATGACTTATCAGTCGAAACAGTAAAAGCAAGAAGAGCTTGGAGAGACATACCTCAAGTATTGAATGAGCAAAAATGTCAACCCAGGCTGATTTACCCTGCAAAACTATCTGTCATGATCGAGGGAGAAAGAAAAATTTTCCAGCACAAAGACAACTTTAAGGGATACATGTCCACCAAACCAGGCCTTCAAAAAATGCTAGAAATGATACTCAAGCGTGAAGAAAAAAACAGGCATATCCAGGAGAACAGAAGGCAAATATAACACCATTAAAAGCGAAGGAATATACTTATAAAAGCTACTAAACATAATAAATGTCTGGAATTAATAGTTTCTCCATTATAACACTAAATGTTAATGGACTTAATTCACCGATCAAGAGACACAGATTACAAACTTGGATTAAAAATCACAATCCATCAATCTGCTGCCTGCAGGAAACCCATCTCACCACAAAAGATAGGCACGCTCTAAAAATAAAAGGCTGGTCAACAATTCTACAAGCAAATGGAAGCAGAAAACAGGCAGGGGTAGCCATTATGCTATCAGACAAAGTGGATTTCAAACCAAAGAAAATTATAAGAGACACGGATGGATACTACATTTTAGTCACAGGTACAATTCACCAGGAAGACTTCACAATACTGAACATATATGCACCCAATACGGGCCCCTCCACATTCATTAAGAAAACCCTACAGCGTCTAAAGCAAGAAATCAACCCCCAAACCATAATTCTTGGGGACTTCAACACCGCCCTCTCAACATGGGATAGATCAACAGGTCAAAAGCTTAACAGAAACACTTTGGACCTTAATCAAACCCTGAAAGAAATGGACCTTACAGATCTCTATCGAACTTTTCACCCACGCACCAAAGAATACACATTTTTCTCAGCAGCACACGGAACTTTCTCCAAAATAGATCACATATTGGGCCACAAAATGAATCTACACATATACAAGAAAGTTGAAATTCTAACCTGTGCCCTATCAGACCACCACGGCCTAAAGCTGGACATCCACAACACATCAAACAAGAGAAAATACACTAACTCCTAGAAACTTAACACTATGATGCTGAATGAGAACTGGATTCAGGAAGAAATTAAAAAGGAAATTCAAGATCTCCTGAAAGTGAATGATAACGAAAATACAACTTACCAAAATCTCTGGGACACAATGAAAGCTGTTCTAAGAGGTAAGTTCATAGCTCTTAATGCCTACGTCAAAAAAATGGAAACATCAGAAATAAACAACTTAACAATGCAGCTTAAAGCTTTAGAGAAACTAGAGCAATCTGATCCCAAAAGCAGTAGAAGAGAGGAGATTAGCAAAATAAGGGGAGAATATCTGAAATCGAGATTAAGAAACGATAGAAAAAATCAACCAATCAAAAGCTGGTTCTTTGAAAAAATCAACAAGATTGATACACCCCTAGCTAAACTAACCAAAAGCAAGAGAGAGAAAACCCAAATTAACAAAATTAGAAATGAACATGGAGTTATCACTACTGATACCCAAGAAATCCAGAGAATTATAACATCATATTTCAAAAACTTATACTCTGTGAAGTTGACAACACAAAAGAGATGGATGAATTTCTAAGTAAACACAACTTACCTAAATTGAATCAGGAAGTTGTGAATTATTTAAATAGTCCTATAACATATAAGGAAATTGAGGAAGTAATCTTGAATCTTCCCACTAAAAAATGTCCTGGACCAGATGGATTCAGCACAGAGTTCTACCAGACATTTAAGGAGTTAATAACACCAATATTCCTTAAATTGTTCCATCAAATAGCAAAGGAAGGAACATTACCAAATTCCTTCTATGAAGCTAATATTGTCTTAATCCCAAAACCTAATAAAGATTCACTTAAAAAAGAAAACTATAGGCCGATCTCCCTGATGAACACAGACGCAAAGATTCTCAACAAAGTCTTAGCAAATCGGATTCAAAAACATATTAAAAAGATCATTCATGGGGACCAAGTAGGCTTCATCCCGGCACACAAGGTTGGTTCAACATACGCAAATCAATAAATGTAATTCATAATGTAAACCAGTCCAAAGTCCAAGACCACATGATACTCTCGATAGATGCAGAAAAAGCTTTTGACAAGATCCAACAGCCTTTTATGATCAAAACGCTAGAGACAGTGGGAATGGAAGGAACCTTAATCAATATAATAAAAGCTATATACAACAAGCCCACAGCAAGGATTATGCTCAATGGGGAACAATTGGAATCATTCCCACTTCGATCAGGAACTAGACAAGGCTGTCCACTCTCACCACTTCTATTCAATATTGTACTTGAAGTCTTAGCTGAAGCCATAAGACAAGAAAGGGACATAAGAGGGATTCAAATCGGCAAGGAAGAAGTCAAGCTATCCCTATTTGCAGATGACATGATCTTATACCTGAGTGATCCCAAAAACTCCACCAGGAAGCTCCTGGAACTAATTGAGAAGTTCAGCAGGGTGGCAGGATACAAAATAAATGTGCAAAAATCAGAGGCCTTCCTATATGCCCAGAATGAAAGAAGTGAAAAAGCCTTGAGAGAAACAATACCATTTACTATAACCCCTAAAAAAAATGAAATACCTTGGTATAAACCTAACTAAGGAGGTAAAAGACCTTTACAATGAAAACTTTAAAACCCTAAAGAAAGAAATAGCAGAAGACACCAGAAGGTGGAAAGACCTCCCTTGTTCCTGGATTGGCAGAATCAACATCGTAAAAATGACCATCCTACCAAAGGCAATATACAGATTCAATGCTATACCAATCAAAATCCCAAAGCAATTCTTCAAAGAAGTTGACCAAACAATCTCAAAGTTCATATGGAGGCACAAAAGACCCAGGATAGCAAAAACAATCCTGAGTAACAAAAACACAGCTGGAGGTATTACCATACCAAACCTAAGTCTATACTACAAATCCATAGTTATAAAGACAGCCTGGTACTGGCTCCAAAATAGACACACAGATCAATGGATAAGGATTGAAGACCCAGATATAAGCCCACAAAGTTACAGCCATTTGGTCTTTGACAAAGGGGCCCAAAGAATACAATGGAAAAAGAACAGCATCTTCAACAAATGGTGCTGGCAAAACTGTATCTCCACATGCAGAAGATTAAAGCTGGACCCGTACTTGTCACCATGTACAAGACTTAATTCCAAATGGATCAAGGACCTTGATATCAGGCCAGAGACTATAAAAACTATAGTTGAAAGGATAGGGAACTCCCTCGAGGTGACTGGGCTAGGCCAACATTTCCTAAACAGACATCCAATGGCACAGTCACTGCTACCAACTCTCAACAGTTGGGATCTTGTGAAATTAAAAAGCTTCTGTTCAGATAAAGAGATTATAACACGAGCTCAAAGGCAACCCACAGAATGGGAGAAAATCTTCACTAATCACACATCTGATAGAACTCTGCTGTCCAGAGTGTACAAAGAACTTAGAAGACTAAACACCAAGGAAACCAATGGCCCAATTAAAAAATGGGCCCTGGAACTTAAAAGAAACTTTACCAGTGATGAAATTAAAATGTCTAACAAATATCTGAAAAAATGCTCCACTTCCTTAGCCATCAGTGAAATGCAAATCAAAACTTCCCTGAGATATCATCTCACCCCGGTCAGGATGGCAAAAATCCACAATACAAACAACAACAAATGTTGGAGAGGATGTGGAGAGAGGGGAACTCTCCTACATTGCTGGTGGGAATGCAGGCTCATACAGCCACTCTGGTGAGCCGTCTGGAGATTCTTAAAGAAATTAAAGATTGAAATGCCATATGACCCTGCTATTCCACTTTTGGGAATAACCCCCCATACAGCAGAGGTTCACCTCGATAGCACAAGCACAACCATGTTCATAGCAGCACTGTTTACAATAGCAAAGTCATGGAATCAACCTAAATGTCCAACAGTTGACGAGTGGATAAGGAAACTGTGGTACATCTATACAATGGAGTACTACTCAGCCATCAAAAATAATGAATTACTGGAATTTGCCGGGAAATGGATGTCATTAGAAACAATTATATTAAGCGAAGTATCCCAGACCCAGAAAATTAAGTGCCGTATGCACTCCCTAATAGGTGGCTCCTAGTACCAAACCCACCCAGCCCACCTAGAGACAGTAATTGCAAGGATTATGAACAGGAGGGATGGGGTAGGAGGGCCACACCAGAAACAAGGAGAGAAGGGACCATGTTACAGCAGGGAAAATAGGCCTCCACCAAGGACCCAAATAAGTAATTAGACATCTGATTAAGTTCACAGACTTTTGTTCCTGATCATTTACTACTGAGGGAGTGTGATCTCACCAGAAGAGGAGGGCATATAATCTGGCAGATAAAAAGTAACCATTTTGCAAATGGGTGATAGACCCCTCCCTTAGTATGGTTTCCCACTTTTATTACATCTACCTTTGAATGTGCTTTTATCACAAGACTCTAACAGCTTTTTGTCTCTGGCCAGGGGGTAACATACAATGCCCACCAGGATGGAGTGAAGGGCATTGCAGAAGCAGCAAAACTGCAAAAGTAAATCAACAAACCACAATCCAGAACTTCAGAGACTCTATATCAACCACCTAGAACTAGGCCAGCTTAATCTCTCCCCATCTTGAAGCTCAGGGAAATTTGCGGAAGAGGGGGCGGTAAGAGTGTAAGAGCAAAAGGATGGGAGGAACAATGATATATAAGATACTCTATACTAGTTAGGGCTGAAGCAATCATAATTGGACTTTGCATGCCCTGCGCATTGTCCAACACACTGTTGACCTCACAAAGTCTAGCATCTGCTAAAGGCACAAGATCCTTGGAGGTCAAGGATTGGCAGCCACAGCAGTGTTCCTATACCTAAGGGGAACACGGGAAAGGGTTCAGGGAAAGGCCACTGGGTCCTTGTACGTCTTCGGAGAGGAGGGCCCAGAGGAAAATCAGACATGCACAAGAAAGGACTCTCTGGGAATTGGGGCGGGAGGCACTGGGGGATGGGGAGGGAGGGGGTGGGGAGGGGGAGCAGGAGATACGGGGGGGGGGGGGGAGGAGGAAGGGAGGGAACTGGTGTACCTAATAAGTTTGTATGAGCTGAAATAAAAAAAAAAAAACTTTTTATGGTGTGTTAGTCAACTTTCTATTGGTGTAAGCAAATGCCAGAGGCAATCAATTTACAAAAACAAAAAGGCACAAGTCAGGGCTGCAGCAGCCAGAATAGAATCACAATGTGATTGGACCCTGCCTGACCTGCACAATGGCTGACATGTCAACAAACCCCTCCCTCAAAGTCTAGGAGGGATCACAAGGGAGAAGGCTCCAGGCAGTAGGATCCTTAGAGGCAAGGGGTTAAACAGTCATAATAGAGTCCCATGCTAGCGGGCAGCCCAAGAAGGGGCCCCAAGCTATGCCACTGAGTCCTGAACCCTCGCTAGTGTAGACGACTCGGAGGGAGGTTCAGTGTCCACATAAACAGATGCTCCGGAGGATGGGAGGGGGAAAGCAGGAAGCACCAAGAGAGGAGGAGGGAAGGAAAAGGGGTGAAGGGCGGTGGGAAGGGGGAGAAAGGGAGGGGGAGGGAGAAGAAGGGATACCTACTGAGCTTGTATAATTAGGCAAAAAAATATAATAAATATTTTTAAAAAGACAAAAAGGGTTATTGGAACTCACAGTTTCAGAATTTCCAGACTAGGATTAATAGGCCCTGCTGCTTTGGACCTGCGACAAAGGCCGCTGGTCATGGTGACACGACATGTGGTCGAGCAACCCGCTTCCCTCATGGCCGCCAGGAGGCAAAGAAGTAAAGGCCAGAAAGGGGTCAAAGATCCCATGACCCCTCTATCCCTTTGAAGGCACATCCTTGGTGACCACTATTCATTCTCTCCACTGTTTCTACTACCTCCCGACAGAGCCATGGGCTAAAGGACGAAGCCTTCAGTACAAGGCCTTCAGGGGAAGTCCGACTCTAAACTACGGTGCGTGGGAACCGCTGTCATGTTTTATGAAATGATGGCAGTGCTAGGCCCTGGCTAGATGGCTCAGGGGTTATTAAAGCCTTTGCCTCGAAAGCAAAAGGACCTGAGTTCGGATTCCAGATCCCAGGTAAAAATGCCTGATAGATATGGTGGCACCCTATAAGTTTGGTCCTGGAAAGCAGAGCTTGGGAAACCCCACAGCAAAGCAATAAGAAGACAGAATAATCTAGGATTCGTCGCCCTTGACCTGCCACACGCAAACACACTCAAGTGCCTTTTTATACACAAATGCCAAACACATGTATGGCACACTCAAAAAAAAAAGTTCTTGATTAAAAAAAGGTTAAAACGAAAAAAAAATCAACAAACCATAATTCAGAACATCAGAGACTCTATATCAACCACCTAGAACTAGGCCAGCCTAATCTCTCCCCATCCTGAAGCTCAGGGACATTTGCAGAAGAGGAGGCGGTAAGAGTGTAAGAGCACAAGGATGGGAGGAGTCAAGATATGCAAGATACTCCACACAAGTTAGGGCCGAAGCAATCATAATAGGACTTTGCATGACCTGCGCTATGTCCAACATATTATTGACCCCAAAAGTCTAGCATGGACTAAAGACACTAGGATCCTTGGAGGCTAGGGACTGACAGTCACAGAAGTGTTCCTAAGCTTAAGGGGAACACAGGAAAGGGTTCTGGGAAATGCCCCTGGGTCCTTGGACCTCATCGGAGAGGAGGGCCCAGAGGAGAGTTTGGCATGTACATTAAAGGAGGCTCCAGGGATTGGGCGGGGGAGGCACTGGGGGATGGGGAAGGAGGGAGTAGGGGAGGGGGGAGCAGGGGAGTGGGGGGTGGAGAAGGAGGTGGAGGGAGAGAGGGGACCGGTGTACTTGTTAAGTTTGTATGAGCGGAAATAATAATAATAATAAAAGGTTAAAAAAAAGAAAAAGAAGAAGAAGAAGAAGAAAGAAAAAATCAGTTGTCCAAATACAGATTCCCCACCCCCCCAGACATCAACACAGAATCCCCAGCCCATCATAGACACCAGTGACTATTTGGGTTCTCCATTCCCATAACAGGTGATAATCATCTCTGGGGTTTTCAAAGATCCCCTAATGCTAAGGCCACACCCAGATCAATTATCTCAGAGGTTCAGGGAGGCGGAGCCTACTATGGATTTTTAAAGTTCAAGGTGACTAGAATATGCAGTCAAGTTGGAAACCACTAACCCCAACTTCTCCCCTTCAACCCCGCCCCCTCTCCCCCTGCCTCTCTCACATTTGCGGATGACATCCACAGTGACAAGAACGGACTTCTCCAGGTTTGCTTTTCTGCCTCCTCTCCTGACTGTGATGAAATTTCATTTTCCCAAGATTTAAAAATCAGTTTGCAACTTTTGCATTTTATTTCTCTCTACCTGTCCTGAGCTTTGCAAGTCTCTGTTCTCAGGAAGGCAAATTCTGGATCCTCCTAGAGGCAGGAGAGAATACACTAAGCAGAAAAAGATGATTCCAGAAGTTCTCCACAGAAAACAAAGAAGATCCTTCTGTTAGATCCAGCACATCCTTCTCTATATGAATTAGCTCAGGATATCTAGGAGTCAGCTAACAAACATCATGGTAAATAGGAAATTTAATATGTCTTTTGCATATAGGTAAGAAAACTAGCATAATTAATAAACTAAAGCCACAAGATGTAAAATTCTTCCCCATTCTGACTTTTTTCTCTACTCCTGAAGCTTCTTTTGCTACTATGAACACCACACATTCTATCTGTCTCCCCCGCCTCCCTCTGTTCTCTCGTATTCATTCTGGCACACTGGCAAGAAACTAAATAAATCCTTGCTTTCCCTGTGGGATCCCCACTCAGGAGCTTCAAGTGATTCTCTACTTAGTGATTCTCCTTCTCCAGGGTATAGCAGCTACTCTGTGGGTTGCTAATAAATTCACAGCCAAATGGCTTAAGAGGGATTTTGATTACAATTGTACAACTTATAATTATCTGGTTACATTGATGAGTCCAGTTTGGCAGGAAAGCTTCTACAAACACCAAGGGATGTGGCCAAGGGATATGACCACACCATATCTACAGGACTACTGAGAGAAGGACAAACTTCGCTATCCAGACAGCATGTCTGTGCAAGTATGCCAAAGAATGCCAACTCCCTCTATCTTGCCTATTTGCCCAGGGAAAAGTCCCACCCACCACGGGCTGGGTCTTCCCCATTTATTGAGACAATCTCCTGCAGTCTTTCTCAGGGTTGAACTCGACTATGAATCCTTTACAAATGTGCCCAGAGCTCAAGCCTTTAATTTTCAGGCTGACACTTTGTCATAGTTAGACACAGGTGTCAACTTGACAGTTGAGGGTTTGAGCTCTGGGCACATTTGTAGAGAATTAGTGGTTGAGTTGAGCCCAGAGCAAACCTGCAGGAGATTATCTGGCTGATGGGGAAGGCCCAGCCCATGGTGGGTGGGACTAGGCCCTGGATAAATCACAGAGAGCTGGTTGAGAGAGTTGGTGTCCTTGTGTTCACTTGGCCAGACATGTTGGTCTGGCAAGTAAGGATCGTCCCTTTCTCAGCTATTACATACATATGGTGTGGCCAGTTCCCTCGGCCCTGGTGTTGGTGTGAGCTCTCCCGTCAAGCTGGACTATGAACTGTAATTGAAATATTGTAAGAAAATAAACCCCTTGTTCCCTTAAGCCATTTGATGGTGATTTATCGCAATCATGCAGGCAAATTGCAACACACTTATACCTATCTCATGAGGAGCTCAAACATCATGCATTTATTTGAATCTCTGGAGCTACACACACACACACACACACACACACACACACACACACACACACACACGTAGCTCCTCGTTCTCTCACTCTCTCACATGCAGCTCCTCTTTCTTCTCTCTCTCTCCTCTCTCTCACACACACACAGCTCCACTTTCTTCTCTCTCTCTCTCTCTCTCTCTCCCTCTCTCTCATCTTCTCTTTCAGGACACATTTCTCTGGCCAAACTAGATGAATCCCTTTTCTCATGGTTTCCCTCGGGTCACAAGTTGATTTCTAGTCTCTCACTCACCGAGGAGAAGTTGCTTTCCCATCTCCTTTTGTGGGAAACCCTCTCAAGCGCTCTCAGCAGTGGGCGTTGCCATATGAAAAAAGGCTGCCCAGATGAGCGAGGGCTGTGCCGCCTGTTGCAGCCCAGGGCGAGAGGCGAAAGCAGGGGCAGTCACCCTTCCAGCAGGTGGGTGAGTGGGTGCATGGTTCCAAGCATTGGTACTGACGCTCAGGTTCCTACCTGCAGAAAGCTGCAAACTAGTCACCAACTGATCAAACGCAGCTTAAAATATGTCTTTCATTTGGCCCATGGAGAGCTACCAATTTAGACCTTTTTCAAAGCTGAAACTTTACCAAAATTTGAACTCAGGGCTTTTATTTTAAAACGATCATAACGTCTAGCAATGCAGAATCGTACTCCAGGAACGTTTCTTTGCTCCTTCGCTTTAATTTTTAGTCACCTGAATAAACATTTATTGTTTTCTCACACTCATATTTTCTCGTGGATCGGCCGGGCGGTGCTGCCCTGGGTCTGTTTAGTCGATTCCTCTGGTCATGGGGCTGGCTGATCAAAGAGAAGTTTGTCCACGTGTCCTGGACATCTAGATGCTGGATCAAGAACTGACGTGGGTCTGAAGAGATGGCTCAGTAGTTAAAGCCTCTGCCTCACAAGCAAAAGGACCTGAGTTCAGATCCCCAGACCCCAGCTGGTGGCTATGGCAGCAACCTGTAATTCCAGACCTGAAAAAGCATGAGGAGGTGAAGCAATCCAGGATAATTTCCTGATGTCACCCTCGGCACACACACAGTCAAATACCTTCTTAGATACATGCCCGGATACACATGCGTGCTTACACACCCGTGCACACGTGAAGACTCACAAAAAATAAAAAGAATCCATGTGTCCCCCAAGAGCATTTTTCACTTTTCACATCTCTGTTGATGGAATATCTGCTTGCGTCTCATTGACCAAAGCAAGTGTCACGGCCAAGTTCAAGGTCAAGAGCGGAAGAAAAAACATGAATCTCAACGAGAGCAGTTGCAAAGTCATGTGTAGAGGGACCTGGGTCTAAGGAAGACCCGGCACCGTTCTTACAATCTGTGACATCTAGGCTGTTGCAGAGGGTAATCAAAGCCCTCCTGGGATCCCAAGCCTTACTCCCTTCTGCCGAGGATCCACCCCCGCCTAGCCCACTGGCTTTATGTCACTCATGCTCCCTAGGCATCTCTGCATGGATTCAGCAATGCTGCCCTGCTGCTCTAGAGGACCCCGTGAACCCGCTGTGTACAAGAGTCCTGGCCAGCCTGCTGTGCTCCTCTGGTTCCTGCATTTCCCCCTCGAGAACAGCTCTGAATCGCTGTAAGGGAATACCAGGAGCCCCAGAGCTTGAAGGAGATGCACACTGGAGCACCGCACGGGCAGCTTAAGAACAGCATTCAAAGCGAGGTGCGGACTGTATCGAGAGATGACCACAGGGAACTACGGGAGAAAACAGCACTGGACACCTGCCGGCAGCCCTGTTGCACTTCTCAACCCACCAATATCCCAGCCACACCCAGGCCAGTGAAAGCAGAATCTGGGGGCAAGGACTGAACCACACGAGGTCTGAAGGTTTCCTGCCAATTCTAACGCTCGGCAAGGCTGAGATTCACTAGTAATAGGTTATTTTAATTTCCAAGATGAAAGTGTCAATAACGTCACGAGGAGAGGTAGATTGCCATGTTAACAGCTACCTGAAGAAACTCTACAAAGGGGCTGGAGAGGTGGCTCAGGGGTTAAGCCTCTGCCTTGCCTCTCCTGAGTTTGGATCCCAGACCCCACGTATAGACGCTGGGCAGAAGCAGGGGCGGCCGAGTTTCTGGTCCTGGTAGGGCGGAGCCTGTGAATCCTGGGGACAGAGGAAACAAGGAGGAGGTGGAGGTGTCCATGGTGGTTCCCAAATTCGTCTGTGGGTCTACACACACACACACACATACATACACACACGCGTACACACGCATACACGCACAATTGAATAAATAATGAAAATAATTAAAAAAAAAAGAAACTCTACAAAGAAGAATCCTTAAGAAAAATTAGTAATAGTCAGGGCCGGCAAGATAGCACAGCAGGAAAACCCAGCACACAAGTTCAAGCTCTACAAGTCCACATGGTGGAAAGAGAAAACTGACTTCTGAAAGTTGTCCTTTGGCTTCCACCCATATGCCAGAGCACAGTCTACAAATGTGCCCAGAGCTCAAACCCTCAACTGTCAAGTTGACTACTGTGCCTAACTATGACAGCACATTTGTGGAGAATTAGTGGTTGGGTTAAGCCCAGAGCAAACCTGCAGGATATTGTCTAGCTGACAGGGAAGGCCCAGCCTATGGTGGGTGGGACTAGGCCCTGAACAGATGAATAAAATACTAAGATTAGTTGAGGAAATTGGCATCCTTGTGTATACTTGGCCAGACACAAGTAAGGATCGGCCCTCTTTCAGCCATTATGTGGTGATGGTGTGGCCAGTTCCTTCGACACTGGTGTTGGTGCGTGCTCTCCCATCAAGCTGGACTGAGAACTGGAACCAGTAATTGTAAGAGGAAATAAACCCCTTGTTCCCTTAAGCCGTTTGATGGTCATTTATCAGCAACCATGCATGGCCTCTCTCTCTCTTTCTCTCTCTTTCTCTCATAAATATATTTTTGAAAGTCTACTTGAAAAGAAGGGGTATTTGTGCATTTCAGTTGACTAAGGAGTTTCTTGTTTCTTGACCAAAAGTGAACTCTTAAAGCTCACCCAGCCAACTAACCACTGACTTTCACAGTGTCTCTAGTTTAATGACTCAACCAGCCACTGTTATCTCAAAAGACAAAGGTTTCACTGCAGGTTTCTACTGGATACCAGGCTCTTTGCATTTCTGCCCGCCCTCCCTGGGGGAGGCCTATAGATACTGAAGGCATAGAAGATCTACGCATTAAGCAAAATGACTAACCAGAATCAGCCAAAACTCACAGAATTACCAGTCCTCTTGAATTTCTTGAAGTTTCAAATTCTCTCTCTCTCTCTCTCTCTCTCTCTCTCTCTCTCTCTAGCACACACAACACACACACACACACACACACACACATTTTTTCTCTTTTATGACAAAGCATATGAAGTACACAGAGGGAGGAATTTAACAGAATTGGGTTAAAGTGATTTTTCTTTCCACAGATGTTGAGAAATAAGTTTGGATTCCAGATGGAAACCAAGAAACCTTCCACCTGCTGGGACGTCACAGGCACTGTGCAGGGCTTTTAAACGCAGACACAACAAGCCTGCCCTGGTGACTCCGTTTCTTTTCCTGTTGCAGTGATAAAGCATCCTGACTAAGGCAGTGTAAGGGAGAAAGAGCTTATTCTGGTTCACAGTTGGAGGGTGGGATCCATCATGACGTCACCAAGGCCCAGAGCTTGAGGGAGATGACATCTGTATCTGCAGCCAAGAAGCAGAGAGCAGGGTGGGAACGCTTGTGCTCAGCTAGCTTTCTCTGTCTTATACAGTCCAGGCCCCCCTCCCAAGGAATGGTACCACCAACTTAGAGAGTTGCCCTTCCAGCCCCAATTAACCTAACTAGTATAATCTCTCGTAGGCATGGCCAGAGGCTAAATAATCCCTCACAAATGTATCCGGAGGTTGGTCTTCTCTGTGATTTCAAAGCCTGTGAAACGGACAACACTGACCAGCATGTTTACGGCCACCCAACAGGCCACAGGGGCACTCTGGAAGCATGGCGGTCTGGTAATATAGCAGAGGCCAGAACAGAAGGGATCTAAAGGATCTCGACCTCTCCCACACTCGCCACGCAAACACAAATGTACTACACTGGCCTGAGGTAGAGCTGTCTGACTGGGTGCCAGGCCATGTGCTAGGTGAGCCTGGCATGCTCTTCACGACGGCTCCAAAATGCCCACGTGATCATCACCTTGCGGCGGGAGAAGCAGAGGTTCCGGAAAAAGACAAGGCAGGAAGATATACATAATTACTGGATTTGAATCCTAACCCGGGCTCCCTGCCTCCCTCTCCATCTCGTGTCCAGCACATAGGAAGCCTCCCCAGTGCAGCTGCAAGGAAGCTCCAAGTTCTCCAAGGGCGTCTGGCTATCGGGAAGGGAAAAGGGCCGGGAGTGGGGGGCAGGGACGAGGGACATTGTCCGGAGAGACTTGGGGAACCTGGTCTGTATCAGCTCTCTGGGGCCCGCGTCCTGCTGCCTCTCTGCCTGCGTTTCCTGCCTGGAACCCTCGGTGGGCTTCTGGTCTCCAGGGCGTGGGTGGGAGCGCCACCTTCGGCCACACCAGGGTGTCCCGCAGTATGGGATGGAAGAGAGGACGTAACTTCCAACACCAAGAGTCGGGTGCCTTCCCCGCAGCACAGGCGTGACAGCTCCCCGAGAACCCCAACACGCCAGGCTGCGCTCCAGCCAGTGGCCGTGCGCTCCCTGGACCGCAGCTCCAACGCCCCGGATCCTCAGGGGCGCAGCAAACGAATGGAACCCCCAGAGCAGGGAAGTTGCTGCGGCAGTAACTTGAACCCGCTCTCCGCAGGGCGCCTGCAGAGCTTCGGGGCGGCGGGAGCGCAATCTGGAACTGGAGGTGCAACGGTCGGGGCTCCTTCGGGGCGCGGCGGCGTCGCCCCCTTACCTCCGGGGTCGGCTGCGCTTCGGCAGGCTCGGGTCGCAGGCGGTGCAGCCCCGTGGCTCCGCCGACTCCTGGCATCGCTGCACGCGGGCGCCGGGCCGGGATGCGCGAGCGTCGGGGGCCGCCGGGGCGGACTCTGTCCTCCTCGGACCAGCGAAGGCCAGGGCTGGGCTGGGCCTTTCACGTGACCACGGCGGGTCGGCCCGGAGGGCGGCGGACGAGCGGCTGCCGGCGCGGCGGGCTCCCCAGCTCCGGCCCCTTCCCCGCCTCACCCGGCCGGGGGCGGAGAAACCCGAGCAGCCGGGTCGGGGGCGGGACGGGCGAGGTGCACCAAGGGGCCAGATCGGCAGGTAGCGGCGAGGACCAGGGACCACCCTGGCCCAGGGCATGACACTTCACCCTGAGAGTGATCCGTGCTTAGCCTTTGGACCAGCAGAATAGAAGGTGGACGGTCCCCAGACGCTGGTTTGGAGAGTTAAAGTGTAGGGGAGGGGGCTGCCTCCGGTGGGTGCGCATAAATACTGCTTTCCTGCAGCCCTCCCCACGGGAAACAAGACGTGAACTTGTGACCGGGCTCTCTGAGTAGGTACTTCTGGTGATGGGGGCCTAAGCTTTTCTCTTGGGGAACCCCAGTTCCAGTCTGACCTGAGTTGTTAAAAGTCGCCAAATTGTCAAGAGAAGGCAGAAAACTGAATTTTCATGTGTTCCTACTTTTAATGGTGGTGGTCATGAATTTAAAGCAATCACGAGAAATAGCTCCAGGCAAGCTGTTAGGTCAACTTAGACAACACTTGTCAGCTGGGCAAGGGGTTCCCCTGGGGCTCCAACACCAACCACATTCACCTCCCGCAGGTGGGACAGGGCTGGAGGAGCTGTGGCTGACCCTATCAGGAAGTGAGCTGCAGCACTACCTAGCTCCTCAGGACCCTGGGCTAAGTACAGACCTCTAACAAGGTACAAACCAGAAAATTCCATACCTAGTCACCATTAACTATGACTTTATTGCTTTACATGCAAATGAGATTTGACAGGTGTATTTCAGGTCAATAAGGCATATGTTGTAGTCAGCCTGCATAATTGCTGATAAATAACCATCAAATGGCTTAAGGGAACAAGGGGTTTATTTCCTCTTACAATTACTGGTTCCAGTTCTCAGTCCAGCTTGATGGGAGAGCATGCACCAACACTAGGGCCAAGGGAACTGGCCACACCATCTCCACATAATAGCTGAGAGAGGGACGATCCTTACTTGCCAGACCAGCATGTCCGGCCAAGTGTACACAGGGATGCTGAATCTCTCAACCAGCTCTCTGTATTTTATTCCAGGGTCTAATCCCACCCACCACGGGCTGGGCCTTCCCCATCAGCTAGACAATCTCCTTCAGGTTTGCTCTGGGCACAACTCAACTACTAAGTCTCCACAAATATGCCCAGAGCGCAAACCACAACCATCCAGTTGACACCTGTGCCCAGCTATGACAGCGTGGTGGATTCTCTGCCTAGGGTCCCATAAGTCAGCACTACAACTGTCACCAGGACTGTGTTCCTTCCAGACTCTGGGGAAGGACTTCGCTTTCAGACCATCTCAGAGTTTATCATCTTATCTCTTCTCTTTTCCAACCCAGAAGCCTCCTATCTCTATACTCTGAGTCCTTCATGAACTTCAGATCTCTCACCTCCCCTTCTGCTCCTTATTCCTGCTTTTTACATATTCTTAGAAATCCACTGAATCAAACTAGAGAATGCAGAAGGACCTCCCTGATTCTTTCTGTCATGAAACAACATTTTACAAGTTAATATTTAAAATAGAAGTGGAATATTTGTCCTTTCTCAAGAACAAGTAGAGAATCTGACCACGTCTGGTTGAATTCTGGCATACGGTGTGTGAGATAATAGGTGGGTGTTGTTTTAATCTCAGTCACTCATGCAGAATGCTGCCTGAGTTTCAAGGCCAGCATTGTGCTCCATTGGTGAGGTTGGCCTGAAAAACTCGGGAGTGGATGGCCAGGTGCCCCCTGACCACTCCCACTCCTGATGGTTCCAACACCATAAGCCCTGTTCAACTTGGTCCAACTTCTCCAAGTCGTGGATCACTTTCCCTCTTTGATCCCCACATCCTTCATGCACAAGCACTTGCCACTTCAATTCGTGGCTCCAGATGAATCCATCTGACTCATTTAAACACTTATTGGAGGAAGAAGACAGGAAGCAACTCTCTTTGAACCCCCAGCTCCTAGCCCAGAGAAGTCATGCAGTCACTCGAGCGCTAAAGCAAAACTTTTATCTGCTTAGAGCCCAAGACCTGCGCCCCAAAGGCCTCTAAGATGATTCCTTTTTGCATCTGTTTTCCTGCAGCGCTGAGGGTGGAACCCAAGGCTTCACGTTTGACAGGCAAGCATTTTACTCCCAGTGTAGCGTCTACAACCCTGTCGTTGGATGGCCTGGATAGAACTCAGAACTCTGCTTGTTCTTGAAAAAGGACAAATATTCCACTTCTATTTTAAATACTAACTTGTAAAATGTTGTTGCATGATAGGGTCTTTTAAAATGACTTTTAAAAAAGGTAAATTGGGCAGTGGAGATGGCTCAAGGGCTAAAGCCTTTGTCTCACGTGCAAAAGGACCTGAGTTTGGATCCCCAGATCTCACATAAAAAAAAATGCTGGACAGATATGGTGGCAGACTGCACTTCAGGCCCTGGAAGGCAGAGTCTGGGGAACACCAGAGCAAAGTAAAAAGGAAGTAGAGCAATCTAGGGTGATTCCTGGTGTCACCCTTGGGTCTCCTCCACAAGAACACATTCTTTTTTAAATATTTATTTAGTGTGTGTGTGTGTGTGTGTGTGTGTGTGTGTGTGTGTGTGTGTATCAGAGGACACTGTATGTCTCTGTGGAAGACCAAGGGTAGCTTCGGGAACCATCATTCTGGATTGCTTCTACCTCCTTCTTACTTCCCTCTGGGATTTCCCAGGCTCCACCCACCAGGGCCAGAAGTACAGGCCACTGCCATTTTCTTCTGGCGTTTTTTTACCTGGGACCTGGGATCCGAACTCAAGATCTTCTGCTTTCACAGAGTCTTAACCCCTGAGCCATCTCTCCAGCCCTCAAGTGCGTTCTTCTACACGTGCCACACACGTACACCCACCCACATGCAAGCACACACATGCACACATGCATTATCATAAAGACCTGGAGTGACTTCTCCAAGACAGGTCCTAGGAGCACACTTCAGGGACCCGCCTCACCACTCTCTTTGCACTACGTCAGCAAGCATAATGCAGCACTGTGCCTGTGAGATACCTCCCGGGCAGCAGGCACTGCCGTCGCTGATCTACTAGCCTCCCTTCTCTGACCTTGAGCACCCCAGACTCAAGCCGAGCTCTCGCCCCATCTTTCACAAAAGAGGAACCTGCTTGGTTTAGGCCAATCCCACCTAGCACTTACTCTCCTGGCCCAGTTAATCATCGGTCTAAGGGAAGTAAGTACATAACTAAAGTTGAACTCAGCTTGATAAAAATAAGTTCTGGAGAAAGAGAGAGAGAGAGAGATTGCTTTCTCTTTCCACTCTTATTTCTGATGTAGATCTTAAACGTGTTTTCCAACAGAAATGGCCACAATCTTGCAAACAGACTTTGTTGAAGATAGTCCTGCCATTTACAGTAAACACAGATGGGGTCAATAGCCAGGCTTCTGGTGGCTTCGGGGACAGGTAGTGTTCTTGATATCTGCTTTTCTACTACTCACTGACCTTTGCACTTAGCAATATGTGAGCGATATTATACGGCCTGAGAGACAGTGAGGTGACCTGTAATCCTGACAGAAAAAGCTGTACCGGACACCATATCACCTTGTCATTTACAATATGACTCTGCTAGGTAATATCCTGCAAGAAATCTTATCTCTTGTGTGTAATTTTTAAAGGGTACACACACACATGCTCTTCTCATAAATGCATGAGATATTTTTTTAGAAGGTTGTACAAATCAACTTATTCCTGCTGGCTTGCAAGCATACGACAAGGATAGAGACAAGAAAGGAAAGAGAAGGGTTTTTGCTTCCCCGCTCCTGTGCTTGTTCATAATAATTCATTTAAAACTACACATCTAACTTACTCTAACGTGTTTTTAATATAGTGAAATCAGCGGGGATGTGGGAATGGAATTGATAGCAGTCTTCTCATGGGAAAAAACATGCTTTCTGTCACAGACAAAAAGTTTGAGGTGAGAAGATGATTCAGGGACCGAAGCCTTTGCCTCAAAAGCAAAAGAACCTGAGTTCAGATCCCAGAGCCCATGTAAAAAAATGCCAGGCAGATATGCCAATGGCCTGCACCCCAGCCCTGGAAACAGAGTCTAGGAATCCCCACAGCAAAGTAGTGAGGAGGAAGAGTAATTCAAGAGGATTCCTGAAGTCGCTCTCGCGCCTCCACAGGGACGCACACGCTAGTGCCCTCTGGTATTCTCTTTCTCTCAAAAAAAAAAAAAAAAAAAAAAGCCCTCAGAATCAGGCCCATGTGTACCCACTCTGAACACAACTCTGGGAGGAGAGCATGCAGCCTTGACTCCTCCAATCGGTACAAGAGAATCCCAATCCCGAAGCTGAGCTGTAGAGGACAGCTAGCATAAAGCACACCGCAGCGACTCTCTGAGACACAGTATGAGTCGGCTCAGGCTGACAGACCAGGTCTCAGGGACCAAGGGCTTAAAAGCAATAGACGTTTATTTCCGGAAGTCTGGGAAGTGCCCGCAGGACGGACCGTCTCATCCTTGCCTTGGAGACAGCTGTCTCCCTCCCTGGGCCTTCACGCCAATTCCTGACTCCCTTGTAAGTCTATGACAAAAATTTCATTTCCTTTTAGGGCAGTCACATTGCACTTGTGCCCTGTCATAGTTAGGCACAGGTGTCAACTTGACTGTTGAGGGTTTGCGCTCTTGGTGCATTCGTAGAGAATTAATGGTTGAGTTAAGCCCAGAGCAAACCTGCAGGAGATTGTCTAGCTGATGGGAAGGCCCAGCCTATGGTTGGTGGGACCAGGCTCTGGAATAAAATACAGACAGCTGGTTGAGAGAGTTGGCATCCTTTTGTACACTTGGCCAGACATGCTGGTCTGGCAAGTAAGGATCGTCTCTCTCTCAGCCAGTTATGTAGAGATGGTGTGGCCAGTTCCCTCAGCCCTGGTGTTGGCGTGAGCTCTCCTGTCAAGCTGGATTGAGAACTGTAACCGGACTGTCATAAGGAAATAAACCCCTTGTTCCCTTAAGCCATTTGGTGGTCATTTATCAGCAACCATGCAGGCGGACTGCAGCACGTCCTCTCTAGGAACCTCATTCTATCTAAGCTTTCTTGGAGTGACTTCTTTCTTGTTTCAAACTCTCCACTTTTGCAGGAAGGGAAACACCCCTCGTGCTCTCAAAAGATGTTCAGCAGAGTCAGAGGCACAGTCCCCAAAAGGTTATCTGTCCTCACTTGGGACACCAGATGCAAATTCAGAGTTCCTAGACCCTTCATGATCATTAATGTATTAGAGTAATGCATGAGGCTGCTGCGCCTGTTGATTGGCTCCAGTGAAAGGTGCAGGTTACAATCAGCCAAAGGAGGAAGTACAACCAGGAGGGTCTCAACACAGAGTCTTGGAGAGGGTCATTTCCTGTGATGTCACATGACCATGTTGTCCCACGGCTTCCACCCCTTCCACTCTCACTAGGCTTTGGCCACTGGACTGGTATTCAGCCTCAGTCTCTCCCAGAGGTTGGGCTAATATCATTAGTGCTTATTGACAAAAACATTTTAAGGTATTAGCAGACAGACCAAACCAAATGGTGTGTGTAAACTGTATTATATAGACATATTTTGATATTTTTACAAGCTTTTCCATGCTTATGGGCTCAACTCTCCTTGCAAACATTTACTGTAGTTTGTGCAAGTAATTTGCTCTTTTATAATTGTGCCTCAGACTTAGTGAAATTCTATTTTCTGAGTTGTCTAGATGATCTAGATTCTACATATTTCCTTGTTCTTGTACATTCTGCACTTTCAGTTTTGTACAAAGCAATGGCAAGATTATACATTTTGCTAATAGAAGTTTACATGATATTCTTTGGTTTACATGAGCTGTACTAGTTCATCTCATGAGGGAATGATACTGTAGAGAAACATAAATAAAATTTGACAACAGAAAGCAAGAGAGAGAAGGAAGGAAGGAGGAAGGAAGGAAGGAAGGAAGGAAGGAAGGAAGGAAGGAAGGAAGGAAGGAAGGAAGGAAGGAAGGAAGAGGAATCCCATGAGTGATATAGCAGTTTGCCTGTTTGATCGCTGATAAAATCACCATCAAACAGCTTAAGGGAATAAGGGGGTTATTTTCTCTTAAGATTCCTGGTTACAGTTGTTTATCCAGCTTGACAGGACCGCTCACAGTAACACCAGGGTGAAGGGAACTGTCCACACCATCTCTACATAACAGCTGAGAGAAGAACAATCCTTACTTGCCAGACCAGCATTTCTGGCCAAGTGTATACAAGGATGCCAATTTCCTCAACTAGCTCTCTGTATTTTATTCATCTCGCCAGAGCCTAATCTCACCGGCCATAGGCTGGACCTTCCCTACCAAGGAGACAATTTCTTGCAGGTTCATTCTGGGTTCAACTCAACTCCTAATTCTTCACAAATGTGCCCAGAGTTCAAACCCTGGACCATCACGTTGACACCTGTATCTAACTATGACAAATGACGAGGGAGGCCAAGACCGGAGAATCTTAAATTCCAGAGGATCTTGAATTCCAGGTCAGCCTAGAGTACAGCAAAAACTCTACTCAAATGAAACAAAGCAAAACAGTAAGGACACATATACCCCATCGTTATCTTCCTACATCACCTTGAGACTCTACCAGCAAAAAGATCATTCTAGATGCAGTCTCACCCACACGCCAGAATGCCAGCCAAAATAAACTTCTTTTTCCTTAGAACTCATCCGCAGCACGGTGTTACTAGAACAAAAAAATGGACCCATATGGACAAATGTTCCATTTTAATCCCTGCACAGCCTCACTTTTTACGAGAACTTTAGCATTTAAAAGGAGCTGCAGAGGAAACCGAATCCATCCATATACTTTAAATACATTTACTCACAAGCAATAAAGGTGTGATGGGGCAATTAGCAACATCCTTTCTCTGGGCCACCAATTCAGAAAACTAAACAGTAGCCGCACTTAATGTGTCATTCAAAGACAAAGAATCAATTAACTCATGACACAGTGGCTGTTCAGCCTACTAATCCAAATTGAGTCCTGACCACATAGTTTGTTTACCATGAACAAATCCACCAGAATAAGCCTTCGAAAGACTTCTAAGTGTGTACAGTGGGGAATACAATGTTTCAAGCTAGGGACATATTGCCTCTTCAAAGAGGAATTAAAAAGTCTTCCTTAGCAACTGTTTGCTCCCTTCTGGCTCAGTTCCTCCTGCTAAAATAAGGATACATCTATAATGTCTACCAGGGCTCTGTGCTATGGATTTTCTGTGCTCTAAGGCTGTGGCATACACGATCCACCTTATTTTTAACCTCAAGACATCTTAAGGATAAAGTCTGAGCTCCAAGCAAGGATTAATTTATAGCACGGTGCTTCAAGTACACAGTGTTTGGGCCCAAGAAAAAGACTCTTTAGCAGGTCAAAAAGCAAATGAGATGAAGTGACAGCCGATCCCAGCTGAAGATAGATTTAGGGGTCCTGTCCCCTCGCTGTCCAGGAAGCAACCAGCGTCAAACTCAATGGCACCATTTAGAAGACTCGAAAGGGATGTAGTTGATGGAGTGACATTTTCAAGAGTCCTGGAGAAGCAGTTGGTTCAGACTGCTGACCTATGGGGACATATTGGCTGCTGAAATTCAGAAACTGGATCAGATAAACACTGGATGGACTGGAACTATGTTCTCATCTGGAGGCTCTGCCTGGGGAGCGGCCACTTCCAAGCTCATTCAGGTTGTGGGCAGAGCTCATTGCTTTGCAGGGCTGTTGACCAGAGGCAGCCGGTCACCCCCAGACTTCGCCTACACTTCATGCTGTGTGAACCTCATTGGTTCTAAGGTGAGTGTCAACATGCTAAATATCATGAAGCATCAATAATACAGGATTGATGTCCCATCGATCCTGCCTTATTTTGTTCACTAAAAGTTTGTTGAAAGTTAATCATAGTTATCTTCCTACTCTCAAGGGGAGGTGATTACATGGGCCTACATAGGTGGTAGAAATATTGAGGTTTACAGTGACTTCCCTCCTTAGAAATGGAAAGGTTTTGTTTTAGGGCTGATTTTAGTATTTTCCCCCTCTTCTAGCAGTTTTGACTCATTAGTTTGGACATAGTTTAATGAGGTCTGGCTGCTCAGGAGTTCACCACTCTGACAGCAAATAAGTTTTTAAAAAGGAGGGGGGAGGGACTTTATTTAGCCAACCGATGTCTGTACTCTGCTTGGGTTGAGTGCAGCAACTAATTTTTGTTTTGCCCAAGCTTATAAAGGCAAGAACTACATCCTGGAATGTTAATTTATGCAAAACAGACAATATTCACGGTACCTGCGAAAAGCAGTGTTTTACAGAAGCAAAGATTAGCGATTACCAGTTACCAGCAATGACCTAGTTCTACCAGCAATGACCTAGTTCTGTAAGCCCTGTGCCTGAGGGAGATGCCCCCAGGAAATTCCAGGGAGTTACATGTTTTCCTGGAGCTTATCAGTGGCCAGGGGACTCTGACATTCTTGGTCAGTAAATTTCCATTCTTACAAAGTCCTGCCAGGGCAGTTTTCTCCTTACAAGTTTGTTCCATTATTTTACGTTATTTTAGACTACATTTCCCACTGATTCTATGGACATGAGTCAAATCTTAGATTCATACCAATCCAGGGGATTATATTATTTTCTAAAATCATGCAATTAGCAGCCACCAGGATACAGGTCTTATACAGAGGAGGACAATAAGTGGCAATTAGGGCACTAAAATGGACCCAAGATAATCTGGCTCTAGCTTTGTAATATTCCAGATCTCTCCACTTTATTGGAGACTCCAGTCAAGTCAATCAGCCTTACAAGTGCAGTAGCATCTCTTCAGGAATTGTGTTCACTTCCCCATTTGTGCATACAGAAGCCACATAATCGGCCACATATGTCACATGGAGTGGCTGGGAAGGCTCATTCCTAGTGTCTCATGCAGATGAGGGAGCAGGTGACATAGATAAGTCAAGTACCTGCAAACTTGTTCAGGGGCCATTCTAACCATTACCCTTCCACGCTGCGCCCCAAACAGTCTGCAGCTATCAAGTTGACACCAAAATGCAACCATAACAGATGGGAAGACTCACTCTATATGGGCATTGCCATCTGGAAGAGAAATTGTTACTGACCCAAGAGCCAGTCTTTGGCTCTCTAGTGAACAGGATAGACAGGAGCCATTGACAGTCATCCCAAGTGTGTATAAAAGACAGTCTCAAGTAACCCGATGAGCACTTGGTCATTTTTATATATTCATGGCTTAACATTCATAACCTTGAAAGTCTTTGGGCTCTCCCACTTGGGATTAAAGCTAGTTAGAACAAAACAAAACAAAACAAAAAACAAACAAAAAAACCCTTCTGTTATAAGCATTGCTAAATACTATCAATATGTCTTTGTAATTTGTAAATCTTTGCTTAAACCCTTATAATCTACTACCTATTGCAAATCCCTCCCAATTATTAAAGAAGAGCCCAATCCTAATCTTTTAATAGCCCTGTCCCAATCACCATTTTACATGTCCCACATGATTTTTTCAAAGTTCAAAATGACATGCAATGTACCTTTAATTTTGTGATTCTAAAATACATTTTTTCTCTCTTTTTAAATATTAAAATTGTGTGTTTCTTTGAGACCCAGCTTAAAGGCCAAGTCTCTCATGTTTCCTTTATTTGGCCTTTCTACGACAAGGGTGTTGAATTAGTTAAGCCCTTTAGATAAGGTTTTCAGCCCTGACTGTCTCAAGAATTCTGTTCATTATCTCCATTCCTCCAGGACAGCCCAGGGTTTCTGGAAACCTGTTATAAGACTTTTCTGAGGCCCGTAGGCCCGTTATCTAACTCAGTGCCAACCAGAGCTTCAAGCATGAAATAATTTCCTGGCTAAGACCAGGGCTACTTGAGTCTTTTCAGTCCTGGTGGGAAGGGCTCTCTCCCACGGGGATTTTATGTGTCTAACCCCGTGTGAGTAGTACACACACACACACATACATACATACATACACACACACACACACAAAAAAAAATTTTTGTTGTTGGGGGGGGCTTCCCCATCCAGTGGCCTGCCTCCTGTCGGCCTCTTTGCAGAGACTTAAAGAAGTTTCAGCAATGGGCCATAAGTATACATCCTGAACTCCATCATCACCCTCTTCCCTTCATAGGTCCCTTTTAGGGAGAAGGGTGAGTGCTCATTAAGTTTAAATGATTGCAGGTCCGTGCCCCTTCAGTCCTTTAGCCACTAGGCCGTGGACCATTTCGTTCACCATACGAGTTCTTTGACCATTAATCCATTTCAAGCATTCACATAAGCATTTAGATCCAGGCATGTGCCTGTGCATTCAGTCAGCAATCATTTAAAGGTTGTGCATTTTTATTTTAAATTCTTATCTTTCTGTTTTGGAGCATATTCAAAGTTCCCTAATGGAAACTGAATTTACCCTCTCAGATTACCATCAAAGGGGCTTAAAATGAAGCTCTTGTAGGGTGATCAAGCCCACTCCAGCTCCTGACCATCTACCTTGGGAGGTATTGACTTACTCATTCAGGTGGTCTTCTAGACCCTCTCATCTCAGCATTCCAGTCCAGAGCTCTGCAGATCTCCCTCCCTTGGGTCTTGGAAAAGGGAAGCCCAGAATAGGAATATCGCTGGGTCTGCACTTTCCCTGATTCCTGGACCCAAGGCCGGCTGCAAGGCCCACGAGGGGCAGTTTTCTCAAAGAGATGCTGGCTGTGAATTCTGCCCTTTTCTTGCTGTGGGTCTGGTTACAAAGATCCGGAAGACCCTAAGGACTGGGCACAAGTTATAACAGGACACCAGGAGGTTCTTGTAAATGGGGAGTCGGGGGACAGAGGGAGAAGGGTAAGGTTTTGTTTTATCTGTTTCCTTAGAACTAGAATAGAGGTGATAGAAAAGGGGGTCGAGATATATTTCTTTACCCACGATGGAGGTTCCTCTACTACAGATCTCCAGGTCACAATGTAAGAAACCTGGTATGGGCATCTAGGTTTTCCAAGAATTTTATGTTGGACCCCGTAAATTGAAGAAAGAGTAAAGGAACCTTCAGCTGGCCACCCAACCTGAAATGTGGACCCACCCATCTAGGAAGCAGAGAATGGTTAGTTTTTCTTCATGAACTCGTTCTCCAAATTTGCAAGCTTCTTTCTGGAAATCTTTAAAATGGAATAAGTCAGTATGAGGGTTTAGAATTCTGTAATCCCATAGTTTCCCAAATGAGCAAGGGTACAACAAATCAGACAGCTAAAACACTGATAAACACTAATAGCTGACAGAGTGGGAGAATTTAGATCGAATGGGTAGGTTTAGTGGGTCTTGTCATCGACCTGGATTCTAAAATTTGAAAGGTATTCAGCTTTAACAAACAAACGTTATGATATGAGGATTAAATCAGACAAGGTCTTAAAGACACAATAATATAATAGTCATACAAAAAGATAGACAGAATCGGTGACCACCTCTAGAGCCAGAACTAAGCTTTCGACCAGTTCCACTAGTTAAGTCAAACAGATGGGTCTTAACAACGTTACCTAAGAACCCTGAGCCTGGAAATTAGCGCTGGGTCCAGCTACTCAGCGGCCCCCAAGATGTGCGCACTCCAGAAAGTTTACCTCGGAAGGTTTTTCCAGATGCCTCTCCCTTCCGGGCGATGAAAGTCTGTTAGGGGTCCTGACACAGGCCTGACCCATCGCCCTCAAGTTAATGTGGGCCTCCAGAGATCTGGCCTCAGGGATCGTTCGAGGGGACTTAAAGCAGTCTAGGTGTTGAGAATCCCCCCCCCCCCCGACCCTGAGCTGGTCTGACTGTCTCCCAAGCCAAAGTGAAAACACTTTTCTGATCTCCGATATCTTCAGCTTCCAAGGCCAGTCAGAAAAGAGGTAAAATGGGCTGATCCCAGATGAGTCCCCAAATATAATGAGATCTGGCCACTCAGGAATTCACTACTTCGGCACCAAATGAGTTTTTTTTTAAAGGGGAGGGGCTTTATTTAGCCAACCAGTGTCTGCACTGTTTTACCCAAGCTTATAAAGGCAAGAACTACATTGGAATGTTAACCTACCCAAAACAGACAATATTTATGGTACCACAAAGCAAACAGTGTTTTACAGAAGCAAAGATCTGTTTTACAGAAGCGAAGTCATCTTTCCAGCTTCTAGATTTTTAAATATTTAAACGTATTTAGGACTGTTGAGATAGTTTAGGGGATAAAGATACCTGCGTGCAACTTAGTGACCTGATTTCATTCTCCAGAGCTCACACAATAGGAGAGAACTGATTTCCAAAAGACGTTTTCTGCCCTCTGCACACTCATTGTGCCACAAAGACACATGCTTTCTCTCTTTCTCAAATAAATTTTAAAAAATAAACTTAAAAAATTTACTTTGAAAGCATTTAATGAGTTTCCATTTAACTTAAAAAGTGATACTCAAACTCAGTTTTTGGGAAAACATTTTTCCCCTCATGATCCTGATATATGAACTATAGGAGAGAAATATAAAAGGGAAAATATTAAAAAGGAATTCTTAAGCCTGAGAAACTGCTGGCAGGCAATAAAATGCCCACTCCTGACCATTCTCCGGAACTTCCTCTGCAATGCCATTTGGCCAGAGTGTCTGCAAGAAGCCTACACGTCGATAAGACTGTAAACACTGTGTGCTAAATTGCTTTGCTGGTGCCAAGGAGACAAATGGTAGATCTGCACCCAAGGGGGAGCAAACAACCTCCTTTGTCCCTTGTGTATAAAACCTGTGTGGAGACGTAATTTGGGACTGCACACACATCACCCTACCCATGTGTGTAAGCCCTGATACCATTTTCTCTCTCTCTCTCTCTTTCTCTCTCTCTTTCTCTCAGTTATTAATTTTAATTTTTGATCTATGATGAATCTTTGCATGACCCGCAAATCCATAACATGAACCTACTTTTCCAATGATGAATTTTGTGAACTGTAGATACTTGTTATAACTTGAAGATGAATATAAGTATGACACCTATGTTGAATGTTTGGTCCCTAGTTATTTACACTGTTTGGGAAGGTTCAGAAAGCTTTAGGGGTGGGCCTAGTTGGAGGAAATAGTCACTGGGAGGAAATAGTCTTTGATGATGATACATGGTCCTCTGCCCTTTCCAGTCTCTGCTTCCTGTCTGCAGTGTGTACGGGAACTCCTCTATTAGGCAATTTTATAGCAGCCAAGCTGGGGTGGTCTTTGAAGGTTTTGGAAAGCCATCCCCCACTGGTGGTATTACCTTGGAGGAATACCCCTACCCTTTGCCCCCAACCCTTTGCTTATGAAAGGATACAGAGATTAGTTCTTCATTACAGATAAGTCCTACCTCCAGGTAGGCCACAAGACCAATTGGATTGGGCCTCAATATGAACTAACCAATGAGGAAAAGCCATTTAAGCCATTTTTTTCCTGGGGTTGCCTAAATGTACAAACATATCCGACCCTGGCAACCATCTTTGGCGCCTTCCCCTCATCGCACTCCACATCTGGAGTCCCTGAGTTCTTTTCCAGCTCCACACCTCTCATGGATCCCATACCTGGGGTCCCTGAGTTCTCCAGGGCGCCTGCCCCTCATGGTACCCCACGTCTAGAATCTGTGAGTTCCCTTCTTTCTCTCCGCTAGTAAACTCTGCCTTAATCCTCTCCATGTTCTGGTTTCAATCATCTTGGAACAGAAGAATCTGGATATATATAGACCCCCAGGAGAGCAGTCCCTCAACACTGTCACATGGTTCTGCCATGTGACCAAGTGGGGCAGTGGTTGTTGTTCAGTTGTTCTGTCATGTTTTTAGTTACAGCTATGCAAGTGTAACTAACAAGGCACATGAATCCACGCTGAAAATTCAGTATTCACGTGGTGAGGGAGTCTCTGATGGGAGAGATAAGGGGCCATCCAGAAAGTCTCAAGGTAAAGCAAGGCTATTTCAGGTACCCAAGAACCGCGCGCTGTACTGCGCCTGCGCATGGGTGTGGCCTGTGCTCCGCGCCCCGCCCCCGAGTGAACGCGCCGTTCCGCGTGAGCCTCGCGGGGCGCCGTAGTCCGCGCTCACGCCGGGAGGCTGTCATGGCGGACGTGTCGGAGCGGACGCTGCAGGTGTCGGTGCTGGTGGCTTTCGCCTCGGGAGTGGTCTTGGGCTGGCAGGCGAACCGGCTGCGGAGGCGCTACCTGGACTGGAGGAAGCGGAGGCTGCAGGACAAGCTGGCGACGACGCAGAAGAAGCTGGACCTGGCCTGAGCGGGCGCCGCCATGCACCGTCGCGGGCCCGGGCCCCGGGCTGCGGCCTCCCGGGCCCGGCTGCAGCCCCGCGGCGCCCGCGCACCTTGCAGCTCCGGGGGCCCATCGCGCCTGTGCAGCCCACGAGCGGGTGAGCCCAGGGGCGCCAGCGCCGCGGGGAGCCTTTGGGTGGTTCGCAGGAGATGGGTTGGTCCCAGACAGCAAAGAGAACGGACAGAGTTTTGCTTTCTCGCATCACGTGGGTGTTGAATGGAGAGGTTTTCCCACGGTGTACATGCATCTAACATTTAACTTCAAAATGCATAAAGAGTAAAAGCAAAAAAGAAGGAAGTATTGAGCGATTTCTGCTCCCCACCCTTCGTAGCACCGTGCCAATACATCTTTTTTCGTTGTCATGGGGTGGAGAGATGGTGCATCATTGCCCTTTTCACTGTGCTATTTTTGGAACAGTTAAACCCAGAGCTTGTTGACAGGGCTAGTCTGTCTAGCCACATTGCGCTGGGGATTCCCGGTCTTCCTTATGAGGCAGGAAATGCAGGTATATTATGTAGGATCTGGAGATCCGAGCTTCTTTGCTTATGCCAGCTTTAACCTTCCAGTCCGCTAGGACATAACATAAACATTCAGCACCTTCGTCCATGAAATCTTATATCTAATGGTTTAATATCACGGTTAAATAATTCAAAGTTAAAGATTATGTACTGTTATTTTTTTCCTTCTCTGTTTCCAAGATTATGTGCTATTAATTTTTTTGTTTTTTCTGTTTCCAACAGGTTGTTGAAGATGGACATAGAGCACTGGAGAGAAATATTTTTTTCTTGCACTTTATGAATCTATTTTTAAAATTAAAAAAAAATTAGACTTCTTTCTGTCTTTTCTCCTTACCCCCATTTTCACCCTCCCAAAAAGGAGTATTTTGTTTGTTGTGTGGACTTTTTTTCAGAGTCCAGATCTTTCTGAAAGTCAATAACATTTCTGAGCTTATACCTTGCCTGTGATTAAATAACAAGTGTCAGCCTGCGTTGTTTCTGATAAATGACCATCAAATGGCTTAAGGGAAAAACAGATTTATTTTTGCTTATGATTACTGGTTACAGTTCTTAGTCCATCTTGACGGGAGAGCTCACACCAACACCAGGGCGAGGGAACTGGCCACACTATATGTATGTAGTGGCTGAGAGAGGGACGATCCTTACTTGTCAGACAGCATGTCTGGCCAAGTGTACAAAAGGATGCCAACTTCCTCAATCGACTCTCAGTATTTTATTCATCTTTTTCAGGGCCTAGTCCCACCCACCATGGGCTGGGTCTGCCCCATCAACTAGACAATCTCCTTCAGGTTGCTCTGAGCTCAATCAACTCAATGGCTAGGCTAAACCATTCTTGGCTGCATCAGGATGATGTCTACTTCCTTACGCTGACTGGGGTGCCAGGCTTTCCAGGCCAAATCACCACTGTCCTTGTGCCTTCATCCGGGATTACATTGGATTGCTCTATTATCCTGTATGGGCGCTGCTTTGGTTTGTGTGGATGTCCCAGGACTCCACCTTCCGGGCCTGGGATTAACAGGCCACTGCCATTCTGCCAGCATTTTACGTGGATCTTGATTCGTCATTCCGCCTCAGCCCTTTAACCATGTTGAGTACCTTCTTTCTTAAAGAATCTGTCATATCTGACAAGGCAGAATTCTTTAAAGCATTAAAGTCCCATAAGCCTAGGGCAAAGTCTTGAGTACATTATTAAATTCTTTAATATTCTAATGGCTAGATTGACAGCTGTACATTTGGCAATGTGCTTTGTTTTTAAGGTTTTATTTTTCATTGCAGATTTATTTGGTAATGTACAGTGAACTTTGTAAACATATCAAGTTTATGAATAAAGAACCATTTCAAAATTAAAAAATCTGTCACATCCTTGATATAGTTAATTAAGGGCAAACCATCAAAAGTCCTTTTCTGGATCTTTTCAGGAAAGCAAAGAGCAAAGATGTGAAATGACTAAATTAAGAGTGATAGATAAAGAATCTTTGCACCTCAAAGAGTGACAATTTATTGTAAATATGAGTATAGGTTTATTTTTGAAATAGTCTCATGTAGCCTTGGTTGGCTTTGAGCTCAGTAGGTAGCTAAGGACCACCTTGAATTTCTGATTCCTCCTTACTTCCCCCTCAAATGCTGGGATTACAACTCTGTTACCACAGCAGTTTTTTGTTTTGTTTTATTTTGTTTTTATGTGGCCTGGGTGTCAAATCCAGTGCTTCATGCTTGTTAGGCAACATCCTAACAAGTGAGCAATGTCCCTAGCCAGGAGCACGGTTTATATTGCTAAGTGTGTGTGTGTGTTATGGTACATGTAAAGGAGAAACCCTCTTGAATAGAAATCTTACCTGTAAGGCCCAGCCACTTGAGTGACCAAGTCTGGTTATTTTTTATGTACCAGAAATGTTTTCTAGCATACTGCCCTTGCTCATCCTTATGTGTCTTTGCCTCATTCAATGTAAGAAAACTCCATTGTCCATTTTCCCTGGACGCTTAATACTTCAAACTTTATTCTCTCTTTGGGGCAGCAGCCCATCGGGGCTCCAGTTGACTGGAACTTCTTGTCACCATCCGACAAGAGACTTAAGTGAGACAGAGGTTTCTGCAAACTGAAGCGGTGACACGTTGACCATCCGTGATGGACTAGTGCTGTCTTGGATTTGTTCCTATGCCATGTGCAGGTCATGTTGATTCTTTACCACGGCATAAGTGCGGCATCCTGGCACCCTGGTATGCTCATTTCCTGTGTCATCTCTAGACATCCCTTTCTCTGCTCTGTGTCTAATCTTGCTTTCAGCCATCCCTAATCTTGCTTTCTTCTGTGTGTGTCTGCATGTTCTGTGTGTGCGTGTGTGTGTGTGTGTGTGTGTCCAGCTCCACGATGGGAAATTCTGCTTGACATTTCCCCATGTCATTTCTTCTACTTTACCCTACTTGAATGTGTGGGATTCTACTGTTTTCTCCCACCCCCAAAAATGCTGTCTTCTAGGATTTTCTGTCCTGGCCAAAAGTGAATTTAGTAGGGTGGGAACCCAGAGTTGAAAAAACAGTCAAATATCTGGGAGTGACACCCTCTTGACTCCAAGTGTATCACTTCTCCCCCACTTGTCATTTAATCACCTGTTTTGGTTGGCCATTTCTCTATCCTTCATCTTTTCCTGCCCCTTCCCATCTTCCCAGATCTCTGATCTCCATCCACACGTAATTTCATTCTATCTTGAACCTCACTTCCCCAGTCACATTGTACTTGACCTCTTGCAAGATGGCTGATGTCATCCACATCTCTCCCTGGTCACAGCAGCCACCATTACACATTGTAGAGCGTTTTTTCCTCTGGACATAGCAGTGTCTCTCTACCCAACAGAAGATATTGCGTTACAGTTGGAGACAGTTCCATCCTGGAGGAAGGACTCAGAAAATCAACAGTGCCTTAGTCTCCAGAAGTTCCTGAAACTAACAACACTGGTTAGGGAGAGTGGTCCCCCAAGTCAAGCAGCAGTGAGCCACAGCTGGGGAGTGAGACCAGTGGAGAGTCTGGAGGACTCTCGACACCTAACTAGCAGCAAGTCATGCTGAGAGCGCCAGCATTGTGGCTTCCTGAGTCTCGCCCAGGCTGGGGTGAGTTTTTCAGTAACTGTCTTCAGGTCGGCCCTGTTCCTATAAGCTGATAAACTCACTGTCTATCAGGTTTTACTTTCTTCTGTTGTTCAGTCCCTGCCTGGGGTCTGCGGACCTGTGTGGTGTCTCCGTAGAAGAGTGCCAGGCAGCACACATTCACTTTTAACTTTTGGACCACCAAGCTTAAGAGAGAAAGACCCCTTTCTCATGTGGTCCCTGTGAGATCTGTGCAACACAGCCTGGTCTTCTGCGAGGTTCTCCCGTGTTCCTTGACCTCCAGGTTTATAGCTCTCGCTCCTAGTAAATCACTCTACCACGGGAAAGACTCAGGTGGGAATTCCCTCCTCCTTTCTTCATGATAACTGTACCCAGAGCAGTGGTTTTCATCAGGGCTGCTCGCATCATCTAGGGAGTCTTAAAAATGTATCCATGCGTGCTATCCTACAGAGAATACGCAGGTATTCATGTAGTTGGGGTACAGTCTGGGCATTAGGTTTTTTTGTTTTTTTAAGTGGGACCTGGGATCTGAACTCGTACCTTATGCTTGAGAAGCAGAGTATTAACCGCTGAGCCATCTCTCAGCCCTGAGCATTAGGTTTTGTAAAACACTTCCAAGTAGTTGTGACATTCAGTTGAGGCTGATATGCTCACTGTCTTTGAGGTCCTACCTCATTCTAGTTCTTAGGATAAAACACCCTCCCTGCCACCCCAGCTGTCTCATCTCCAGACACAGTTGTATTCTGCATCTTCCCCATGACCTTGTTCCCAGTCGGCACCTCTTTCCAGCACCTGCAATGGTTTGAGCACCTGGCTCATGGGTTTGACTCCTCTTTGCTTTCCTTATAGTTTCAAACACAGATCTTGAATTAAAAACCCTTTTATTAACCCCAATAAGAGCAAATTATAAGCATAAAACAATAGCAAACATAAAGACAAAAAAATATCTAAGCTAAAGATAATGCTGCACCGAAGAACACTTGTATTGTGTGATCTGTCAACTGGGAGGTAAGCTCAGATCATCACCATCCCTAAGTTCCACTTGCTGTAATGGAGTTTGGAAATTGTATTTATAGGATTCAATTCTGCTCAGGGGAAAAATGACCACTTTCTGGAGGCACTGTAAACTCCAGCTTGTAAGATACCACTATCACTCTTAGACTTGCTACACTCAGAATTCAGGTTGGACACTACAAAACTGGAATGGAGAAAAGACAACAATAACCCAAATGGTAAAGAGTTATAAAACAGCTTTTGGAATGAGAGCATGCAGCAGACCATGTGTCACATGAAGGAAAGTGCTCCTCTAGCCAAGAGTTTAACGTGCTCCAACCCGCAGGCGTGTCTTAGTGACTGTGAAGGAATAGTAGGGGCTTCCCGTGGTTTGAATGTGAATTGACCTCCGCAGGCTCATGGGTTTGACTCCTTAATTGATGCTTGAGAGGTTCATGACAACTTGAGGAGGTGAAGCCTTGCTAGAGGAAGGCATGTCACAAGGGTTGGATCACCCTGCCCCACCTCCACTGGTTAGTCTGCTCTAGTTTGCATCGACCTCTCTCTCAGCCTCCGTGATGTCTGCAGTGACTTGAGGCACCTCCAGCTTCTGCCAGTCAGCTATGCCTTTTCCACCAAATAAATCTGCCTTTTCTCCCCTTAAGTTGCTTGAGCTTGTGTGGTATCTATAGCAATAGAGAGTAACTGTGACAGAACTAGAACAGCCACATCATTAGTGTATGCAAGAAGCCAGTTGTCCGGGAAAGCTCAGAAACCCCAACTAGGCTATATGCAGAGGTACATGCAAGAGCTGTGCCCAAGAGGGGTGTGTGTGTGTGTGTGTGTGTAAATGATTTTAAATGGCCTCAAAACTCCTCATTCAGCATATTTTTTCCAATGCTCAGTAGTTCTCTCCCATTCTCAGGAGTGTTTTCACATTATTTCTTTTTTAAAAAAGTATTTGAAAAGGGGAGAGAGCGCGCGCCCACGCATGTCATGGTTGCATGGGGAGAGGTCAGAGGACAAATTTCAGAAGTCAGTTTTCTCCTTCCACCACGTGGGCTTGCAGGAATGGAACTCACGTTGGTGGGTTTGTAAACGGACACGTATACACGCTGAGCCATCTCGCTGGCCCTGTTGCTTTTCTTTTCGCGATAAGATGCATCGATCTGTTCCTATTTCTAACCACGTGTCAGTTCTTTGCTCTCAGACACAGAGCCGAGAAACCTCGCAGACACGGGTGGTGCTCAAAGCCCCGCCTCCACCAGCGGAGTTTCTCATCTGGGGCTCCCCGACTTCCCCAGCCCTCTGGAGCTGTGGGGGAGACATGGTTTCCTGGGCCGAGTCGGAGCCGGGATCTGCGGGGGGACGCGGAGAACGCTCCAGCGGCCGGGAGTCCCGCCCGCCTGCATCTGAGGGGCGGCTCCAGGCCGCGGGGCGGGCGCGGGCGCGGGCGCGGGCGCCACGTCATCTCCCTGCGCCGCCGCTCGGTTTCCCTGGCAACCGGCGCCGCAGGCTGGCGGCGGCCGGGGATGCTGGCCCGGCGGCCGCGCGATCCGCTGCAGGCGCTGCGGCGCCGCGGGCAGGAGCTGAGGCTGCAGGTAGGTGCACGGGCCCGGGGGATGGCCGCAGGGGTCTGTCCCGCCGCGTGGGCCGCCCCACGCCCCACCCCAGCCTCCCGGGACGGGAAGAGCACGCCTTTCAATGACCGCTCGCCTCCCGCCCCCCACAGCCAGCTCGCCCCCCCAAGAGCCGCTTCCCTTCCCTCCCTGAAGTCTAAACTAAACCTTCCCTGGTACCCAGACCCTCCGCAGCTCTGCGCCCCACTCCTCCCCTCGGTTCCCCAAGCTCACTCTCGGTTGAGCCTTGGTGCAGCGGAGACTGCTGCTTTCTGGAACTTTAGAACTTTAGTGATTGGATAGCTGTAGTCTGTGCAAGAATATTGAGGCCCACCTTGACCCCAGGACGCAAGGAGGACCCACAGGTAACCTGTGAACGTGAGAGGCTGATCTCAGAGAGAAGCAAGTACTCGCCACGGAGGTGAGATATCCAAGACTGGAAAAGTAGTAGCACTTGGTGCGGGGGTCGTGTGATGAACAGGCACTGCCCCCATCTAAACTGCAGCGCAGGGAACAGCAGTTAGACAGCCTGCATCCAACCTCCTGGCGAGATGATTGCATTTCTACAAATCTATCGTACGAGGAAATTAAAAACGGGGACAGAGGTTGATGTGTAAGTGTTCATCGCATTATAGCTGGTGGTGGGAAAGAAATGTAGCTATGGTTCAATGGTGAGTACTGGGAGAACGGATAAAATAATCCATAACCGGATTGTCGTTACACTTGGTTGCTCTGTTCTTGTCTTGAAGGAAAGAATTCATTTGAAAGACAGGGAAAGTATAGACAGAAGTTTACATGGCAAAACAAAACATAATTCAGAGATACCGGAGTTGGCTGGGGAACAGAACAGTGGGTTCTCACTCTGTGAAGTCAAAAGATGTTTAGTGAATATTTATGAGCTGGGTGTCATATTCATGACTCTTTTCCCCCTCCCAAAACATAGCGGATTTTTAGAATGTTTGCTTTTAGAATGTTGCTTCTGGCGATCCTCTAGAAAAGCCCACCGATAGGGTGTGTGTGCGTGTTTGTAGCAACAGCTTTAGCAATGTTTAACCACAAAGGGAAGTTCTGACTGGTAAGCGACTCAGCTACGGAGACAGACCCTGGGTGGTCCCTGGAGACCTCATAGATAATTCCTTTCCTGCCCATATCACTATGATAGAATCTGATATACTAACGTGACCAAGCTTTTGCTCGAGTTTTTCATGTCTTTGGGAAAATACTTGTGATAAAATATCATTACAAAAATGAAATAGACTATACCATATTTCAATATATTTTCCTATTCTTCATCTTATTATTAGAAAAAGCTACAGAAAGAAACATGCCCAGATGACATTTGGTGGTAAAATACTAGTGGTTGTTTTTCTTCTTGAATTTAAAAAAATTCAAAATAATGAATTTCTGTTACTTTAAAAAAATTAACAGTGATTGGGTTTATTTGTTTTCTGAAATTCTTCACTTTTTAATTTTTTTAAAATTTAAATTTATGTATTTTTGCCTCTGTGTGTATGTGTGTGTATGTGTGTGTGTGTGTGTGTGTGTGTGTGTGTGTGTGTGTATCAGAGGGCACTCTGTGTCCCTGTGGAGGACCAAGGGTGACTTTGAGAACCATCCTGGATTGCTTCTACCTCCTTTTTGCTTTGCTGTGGGATTTCCCAGGCTCCTCCTACTAGGGCCGGAAGTGCAGGCCCTGGCAGTTTCTGTCTGGCGTTTTTCAAGTAGGATCTGAGATCCCAACTTAAGACCTTCTGCTTGTGAGGCAGAGTCTTAACCCCTATGCCATTTCTCCAATCCAATAAATTCTTCACTTTTTTACTGCCAAATATTTTTTCACTTTATAATATTCAACAAAGTAAGAATTACTGAAGTTTATATTTTATTCATTTTGAATTCCTTTTAAAAATACAAAACTTTAGCTAAATATTTGGTTCTGCATCTAATTCAAATTTTATTGGTACATTAAGAAAACTAGGGAACATTTCAGAAGTAAATTATAAAAGTAATTATTTGCTGAGTATGGTGACACATATCTTTAATCCTAGCACTTTAATGACTGAATCAGAAGAATTGCCATGAATTCAAGGCTAGCCTGGACTACATTTCAAGCACTAGGCCAAACAGAGTTACATAACGGAAAGAAAAACAAGTCACTAATGGCAGTGGAGAGACGGCTCAGCAGCTGAAGGGGTCCAGTGTATAAGTCTGATGACCTAGGATGAATCAAATCCCATATAAAAGTAGAAGGAGGGACAGCTCTACAGAGTTGTTCTCTGACCTCCACAAATATAGTTTTAAAATCCAATAATAGAGCAGAAGTGCCCTCCCTCCCTTTCTGCTGGCGCCTGCTGGCTGCTGTCGAAATGGGCTAGTCGATGAAACCGGGAAAGTGGTGCTGGTCCTGGCTGGTCGCTCGCTGCTCAGGCCGCAAAGCCGTCATGGTGAAGAACATTGATGATGGAACCTCAGACCGTCCCTACAGCCACGCTGGTGCTGGAGTGACCGCCATCCCCGCCAAGTGACCATGGATGCACAAGAAGAAAATCCTCAAGAGTTCAAAGAGCAAGTCCTTCGGAAGTTTCTAACGACAGTCACCTCCTCCTCCTGCCCACAAGGTGCTCTGTGGACATCCCCTTGGACAGAGCTGTCGTCAACCAGGGTGTCTAGAGACCTGGCTGTGAAGCGCAAGGCCAGGCAGGAGGCCAAAGTCAAGTTTGAGGAGAGATACAAGATGGGCAAGAACAAGTTTTTGTTTCCCATCATTAAAAATAAGAAAAAATTCAATAATAACAATAGTAATAATACTGGGACTGTGCTAAGGATCATTCAACCGGAAACATGTTGGCCCAGGACCCTTTGAGAACTCATCTGGAAAAGGCATTCTGATAGTGTTAGCGATTTCCTTTTGTCCACAGAAGACACCCTGAAGGGAAGAAAAGGGGGGAGGAGTTAATGGATTTACTTCTTCTTGTCCACTGGAACTTCCTAATTGGACCATGCCCTTGACAACTGGCCTTTTCATTAGATATGCAAATTTTGTGACTAGCATACACCAGTGGATGTCAGACTAAGGAAGAAACAAGTGGTGTTCTCTTTCTTTTTATCACTCACTTGATCTTTTCCACCTAAACTATAGGACAGAAACCAAAGAAGCACCTGCCCTTGTGTGGGAGCCACCAAGACAGATGCTCGTACAATCCTCATGGAGGAGTAGGCAGTGGCTTGTACTCAGGCGTTAGTCTCTGAGACACGCACTGTGGAAGTGCCTCAAAAGCACTGCAGTGGGGGTTGGAGAGATGGCTCATGGGTAAGACCCTGCCTCACAAGCCCAAGGTCTTGAGTTCAGATCCAGGTTCCACGTAGAAATGCTAGGCGGAAATGGCGGTGGCCTGCACTTCTGGTACTGGTGGGAGAAGCCTGGGAAATCCCAGAGCAAAGCAAGAAAGAGATAAAAGCAATCCAGGATGATTCCCTAAGTCACCTTTGGTTCTCCACAGTGACACGTGCCCTCTGATACACATACTAAAATGTATGAATGAATGATTAAAGTTTTTTTTTTTTTTCAAAATAAAGCTGAGCAATGGGCAGGGCTTCACAAAGTGTGTTCTGTCTGCATTGTGGAGAAGTTCAAGAGTGAGAAAAATTCATTTATGGAAAAACCCAGCAGTGGTATGGGAGGAATATGTGGGAGATTTCCTGGAGAGGAAACGAGGAAACTTTGTAGGGTGATCTGCATCTTGATAAAGGTTTGGGTTATAAAGTGTTTGTGTTTGTTAAAATTCAGCGAGTGTACACTCTATATGTGTGCATTGTGGCATGTGTGGATTGTACATTGACTGGTGAACTACATGTAGCTAGTAACACCAACAGTGTTTGAGGAAAGTGCTTTGGTGACTCCCGTGAAAAAGGATGAACAGATCAGACAAGCATAGTGATATGGTGTTGGTAGAATCCAGGTAGTGGGCATGTGCTATAAAATCCTTTATTGTATATCCTTTTATAAGTGTTTGTTATATGCTAGGGAAAAAAGACTTGAAAGTCTATTCCTAAGGCAGTTTGGTACTTAGCAATCTGATGATTTCTGTGTTTGTCATAGGTTGACAGTTTGGTTGCTGAGAGCCAGCTGAAGGGAACTCTAGAAGCCAGCAAAAGGCAAGATATTTACCGAAGGTAAAGTGCACTGCTTGATGTATCACTTCTAGAGACTTAAGCTGCCTGAAAATGGCAAACTGTTCTCTAGCTGAATACCTACTTTTTATTTTACCTTTACTTTTTAAAAAATTACCTACAGTTTAAAATTAAGTAGATATGATGAATTAAATTGAATCAAACTAAAAATACTTTTGTATCAAGCTGAGGACATTGTTAAGATGGCTAAGTCAGGCCTGCTTGCCTTCTGTCTCAGAACATGGAGGCTGAAGCAGGAAGATGTCAAGTTCATGGCCAGTTGGCTTCACAGTGAGACTCTGTCCCAGAAGACGTGAAGAATGAATAAATAAATGAAATGTCAAGTGGATTTTAACTGACATTAGTAGTATTGATCATTTTGGGAATTAGTTCAAGTCATATCAATCAGCAATAATGAAAGAAAAAGGAAAAGTACTTTATTAGATTTAAAGTAGAAGAGCATTTACAGGCCATGTTTGAAGTCTATGGAAATTTTATTTAATAAATCTTAAATGTTTTTAAGACTAAAACTATGCTTGGTGTATAAAATGATCCTCTTGTAGTATTTGAAAACTCACACTGACGTTTAAGAGTCTGAAAAGGCCGCATTGTCTGATGAATAATTGTCTGAATATGTACATGAAAACATTTTCACAGGTGGTGGCATCTCTCCCCACAGCTGTAAAGTCCCGAGGTGTCGGAAAGGGGGTTTCTCTTCTTGCCTTGCAAAGGAGGAAAAAGCAGGGAGCCCCTACCCCAGTGCATCTTTAGCATGTCGTGGGCCAGCGCCCCGCTCGCAGCTGGGTCAGCGCAGCTCGAGGTTTCCACTTCTCTCGTTGCCTTTGTCGTAAAGGGTTTCTGACCCTTTGTCTCTTCTTCACGACTTCATTTCATTTTGCTCTCTACTGTAAGAAAAACAATAAAAAGCAACCAACGACTCAAGTAACATAAAACATGACTTAAACAGTTGATCCATTCCTCTCCCTCCCACCATCCCACCCAGCCACTTCCGTGGACCCCGGGGTTCCCTCTGGTTTGTCTACTCTTGTGGGGTTCAGGCCTCTGTGGCAAACCAAGTTGCCCTTCCTCAGGCCACCCCACTGATAAGGGAGTTTCCCTTTATTCATTCAGCTCTAGTCCCCACGTGTTCTTATCTCTCTTCAAGCCCTCACAGTCTGTGGGGACATGTTGGTCTGTCAGTCATTATGCAGGTCTGGGAAGGACAAGTCTCACTGCAGTGAGTTCCTGGATGCAGCATCCTTGCCTTGATTGCATGTCTTGTCCAATTGAACCTTCCCATCTTTAGGTTCTTATAATGTTCACTCCCTTTTCCTCAAGGCTCCCCAAGCCTTAGGATGGGAGAGATTGGATGGCCTGGTTCTGGGAGAGCGTTGCTGGTCCGCTGGTACCCTGCACTGTGGCTGGCTGCTGTTGCCCATTTCACCGCTCTTTACTGGCCCGGGCTCCATCCTCTCAGTGTTGAGATTCTCTGCCTCTCTTGTAGGAGACTTCGAGGCTGAGTGCTCAGTGCTCTTCAAATATTTACAGAGCAGTTTGGTGCATTGCCTTCCTACCTATATGTTCATTGGCTGTGTTTCCCTGTTGATCTATTTCTTTTCATTTTTTAAAAAATTTTTATTTTTTTATTATTTATTAAATTGTGTGCATGTGTGTGTGTGCGTGCGTGTAGAACCACGGACGAATTTGGGAATCACCATGGACCGCCTCCACCTCCTCCTTGTTTACTCTGCCCCCTACCAGGACCAGAAACGCAAGCTGCCCCTGCTTCCGCCTGGCGTCTATACATGGGGTCTAGGATCCAAACTCAGGACCTTCCGCCTGCAAGGCAGAGGCTTAACCCCTGAGCCACCTCTCCAGCCCCAGTTTCTTTTCAGTTTTTAGGTTCTTGTGATGGAGGGAAATAGGGATTAATATTCAATATGCTTGTAAAACTAATTAATTAATTAAAAATGAAAAAGCACCAATAAAGAACTTAAAGTACTAAAAGCCAACTTTTTATTTGAAGTTTTATCATTTTTAAAGACTTTCTTTTGCCCTTTTATACAAAAATCATACTGTCAAGATTTTCTCCAATTCAATAATCTTTAAAATCTCCTGTGCTCAGTGTTCCATTCCTGGGGACATGACCGTTATCCTTCTTGTGATTCACTGTCTTACCCTCTGTCATAATTAGGCACAGGTGTCAACTTGATAGTTGAGGGTTTGAGCTCTGGGCACATTTGCGGAGAATTAATGGCTGAGTTAACCCCAGGGCAAACCTGAAGGAGATTGTCTAGCTAATGGGGAAGGCCCAGGTGGGTGGGACTAAGCCCTGGAATAAAATGCAGAGAGCTGACTGAGAGAGTTGGGATCCTTGTGTACGCTTGGCCAGACATGCTGGTCTGGCAAGTAAGGATCGTCCCTCTCTCAGCCATTATGTAGAGATGGTGTGGCCAATTCCCTTGGCCTTGGTGTTGGTGCTGGACTATGAACTGTAACCGGATTATTGTGAGAAAATAAAGCTCTTGTTCCCTTAGCAAGCGAACTGCAACACCCTTTCAACAAACAGGAACTTCTATTCCCACATTTAATATACGAGGATGACAGGCTGTGGTTTTCTTTTTTAAGTAACATGGCATTAAGTTATGGGAAACACTTGCAACTTGCAGAGAATATTCTCTGGTTTTTAAGTTATGTTCAATTAAAGGTCAAGGGAAAAAAATCTGTCTAGCTCATAACCATATGTTCAAAATTAAAATTCAAAGGTGTTGTGAATGGAATGAAATGATAATTATTTGGATCAAAAGAAGTATAATTAAATGGTATGCATGGTTTCTTTTAAAAAAAAAAACTTGAAAAAGAATTTAATATAAATAAATTTACCAGCCTGGACATATAGCTCAGGGGTTTAGATTCTGCCTAGCAAACCAAATGCCCTGAGTTCAGATCCCAGGCCCCACATGAAAAAAATGCCAGGCAGATACAGCAGCGGCCTGCACTTCCAGCCCTGGTGGGCGGAGCCTGGGAAATCCTAGAGCAAAGCAAAAAGGAGGTAGAAGCAATCCAGGATAATTCTCGAAGTTACCCTTGGTCTTCTACAGGGACACACAGTGCCCTCTGATACACATACACACACACACACACACACACACACGCATGCACATGCACACACATATGCAAAAATGTAAAAATCCCTCTTCATTAGCTTATTTTAGTTCATCTTCATATTTCCCATTTAGTGTCTAAGACAGTGTAGTTGTGGGAGTCGCACATGGAACGCCCGCGGTGCTGCAGCCGTGCAGGGAAGAGGTATTGTAGAATTTCTCTCTCTGTGTTGACCAGCTGTGAAACACATTTTATTCTTTTCTTTTTCAAACCTAGATGTATCCAGCTAAAACGGGCAATAGATGAAAATAAAACTGCTCTTCAAAAATTGAACAAAGTAAGTACTAAGGGTGGGTGACATATTGCAAAAGAATCTCTTTTTATACAAATATTGTCATTAAGTGTGGATGATTTTGAGTTGGTGAGTTCTTGGGTTTGTAGCAGTGACGAAGTCTAACCACAGCGAGCCCAGGCTGCTCAATAAGAACGTCACTCGGTGTGTCTTTGAAGCAGACTCCAGAGATTAGAGCAGCCCATTGCCGCCAGCTTATCCAGCACTGAAGTTTCAGAATATCCCAAAACAGCTGTGAGTTTGTTGTTGTTGCCGTTGTTTGCATTGGATTGATTATGTGTGTTGTGGCTTAGAACTGCTTCTCTTTTACTTCCACGTGTGGACAGTATTTATCTGGCCCAAAGAGAACCTGGGAAAGATGTCTCTTTTATCACATGGCCACTTTGATACCCAAGACTCTGAGAAACGGGAGGAAGATTGACCCCTGGCAGCCCCTGCAGGAGTGTGTGTGTGTGTGTGTGTGTGTGTGTGTGTGTGTGTGTGTGTGTACAAGAGGGTACCTGATCGCTTCTCGGCCTTTTGGCTAAGATCAAGTGTAGTATCTGTTCTTATCAGTTTAATATCTGATACGTCCTCTATCCGAGGACAATATATTAAATGGATTTTTGGAACTAGGAGATGGAATAGGAGCTTGCTCCATCCACTCCACAAAAAAAAAAAAAAAAAAAAAAAAAAAACAAGAGGGTACCTGAATGTATATACATGTGGACGCCCAAGGATGGCATAGGGAATCATCCTAGATTGCTCTACCTCCGTATCTCTTTGCTCAGGGGTTTTCAGGTGGTTCTTTCCAGGACTAGAGCTGCAGGCTACCACTATGGCCACCTAGCATTTGCACATGGGATCTGGGAATCTGAGCTCAGGTCCTTTTGCTTGGGAGGCAAAGGCTTTAACCCTGATCCATCTCTCCAGACCTCCCTGCAGGATTTTAAATAGAGCCTGCGCTTCCGTGAGGTGTCCAGGGCCAAAGACCAACAGGACGCTGCAGGTGGCAGACGCCTGGGAGCCCCCTTTCGGCCCAGTTCTGCCCCTCAGCATCTCTCTGAACAGCTCTTCTGATGCACCCTGAGGCAGGATGACCTCAAGTTCAAAGCCTGAGTCCTCCTGCTTCACGGATGTCACCATGATGCTCTCAGAGGGGAGGAAGCCACATCTCCCTGCCAGCGAGAGGCAAAATTTAGGGCTGGCTCTTGTCTTTTTGGCCTTACAGACAATATTCTGTCAAAACCTGTCCTGTGTTGGCTGTGCTGATGTGGACAACATAGCGAGGAAACAAAGCTAACCACAAATCATTTCAATAGTAGAATTGTAATTTTTCTATTGGCTTGTATTCCAACTCAGTAAAGTAAATATTTTAACTCATTTATTTCCATAAGGTAAGTATAAGCTTCTATTGATACTTTTTTTCTTGTAGCGTTTACTGGCATTTTTGTTGCCAGTAAATTAAATTAAAATTAAATGTAGAGAACTGAGGTTAAGACTTCAGTGACAAGGACCCATGTGCTCTCAGGCGGACGAGGCTGCGCCCGTCGGGAACTATGAACAGAGAAAGGAGGAGGAGCGGAAGCTTCTGGAGAAGCTCACCTGCCAGCTGCAGGGACTTGCCGTGGACATCAACAGAGAGCCCACACCTGAGTATGTGCCCTTCCTGTCACACAGTGGGTCGCCAGTGGTGTTATGTTGATGCAGAATGCAGGCAGATGACCGAGCCAAGGGTTGCTTCCTGCAGATCAGAGAATGTGTAGCTCCTGTGAGAGAAGCGGACAGCTCTGCTCCTGGAATGCTCCTGTTCTAGTTGGGGAAACAGACGGAGATCTGAGAAGTTAAGCAAGCTCGTGTTAGGAGACAAGGGTGATGCTTCTGAGGCCAGTCGTAATGTGTAAGAGGAAAACGATAGCTTCTCTACTTACTGGCTTTCCTCTTTTAAGCTTCGCACACACATTTATTTAGTATTATTCATCTGCTGAAGCACCTTTATCTTTTCTGGCCCCTGGGTTCCCGCTTTCAAAACATGTAAATGTTCTTTAAAAAATTGAAGCAGAAATATGCACTGCTTTGTTCTTGCTGAAGAGAACTTTAATACATTTTTTTTTTAATTGTGAGCAAACAAACAGCAAAGCTTATGGGTATGAAACCCAGTCTGGGGGAGAAAAAATTATTCACACTTTTCTAATGTTATTCCTCAATTTCTATGTTTTTTGAGAAATAGTCTCACTGTGTAGTCCAGGCTTGTCTCAAATTTAGGATCTTCTTCCCTCAGCCTCCCCCTGCTGGATTTATTGGATATGCCACCATGTCTGTTACCCAGTCTTTACACTGTGCCCCAGGAAGAATGTTAAAGTGTGTGGATGCAGCATTCTAGAATTTCCACCAATTTTCAGCATTGAGAATGACAGAGCAATGTCTGACAGAGCACTGTGAAGGGCCGACTCCCTTCAGAAACAGCCCTGGTTTGTGAAGCACTGCACATCAGCCAAGCACAGCTGTGCTTTCTCTCACAGGAAAATGCTAGGCGGGAGTCCTGCATTCCCCAAGCTGTCTCCCTGGGGATAAGCTAGGTGCCGAGGTGCAGGGAGGAAGCAGGCCGAGGGACCGAGGTCACCCTTTGGAGCTGCTCAACTACTAGGACCCAGAGAGGCCTCGTGCCATGGAGAGAAGGGAATTGGGCTGGAGAGATGGCTCTGCGGTTAAGTCGTTGCCTCGCAAACAAAAGAGCCTGAGTTCAGATCTCAGATCCCACATAAAAATACTGGGTGGAAATGGTAGCGGCCTGCACATCTGGTCCTGGAAGGTAGAGCTTGGGAAACTCCAGAGCAAAGCAATAAGGAGATAAAGCAATCCTGGATAAGTCCTAAAGTCACCCTTGGGCCCCCACAGGCACACACAGTGCCCTCTTGTATACACATTCACACATGTACACACACACAACTACACATGCCACAGAGAGAGACAGAGAGAGAAGGAAGTCGAAGAGAAGCAACTGTAGAGGGGGCACAGCAGAAGGTGCTTACTGCAAAGCTGAGAGCTTAACCGATTAGAGGGGCTGCGGGAAAAACAGCAGAGTTAATCCCCAGCCACGTGGAGAGACCTGGAGGACGCTTCAGGAAGATTCATGACCAGAGTAAGGAAAACACCCTCAAGGTAGTGGTCGTGATGTGAGCATACAATACAAGTCAAAGGTAGTAGACCTCCAGGAGCACCTGAAAGCTTTGCACAAGTGTGCAAATGGTACTGGCGAGGGGGATTACATCCAGCACATAAATCACAAGTATGAAGCTGCAAGTAACCAGGACTGACTACATAGAAACACTGTGGCAAGAGCACGGTGGTAAGCAAAGGCCTCGGTTAGGTTAAGTGTAGCCTTAGACTAGACTATGATAAATTAGAGATGCACATTGTAATACTCAAGCAATGAGTGGAATGACTCAATAACTAAAAGCAGAAAAGAAAGAATAAAAATATCACATGTAAACTAAGCAATAATATTGTTTCAATGTAGCCATTTCAATAGCTACATTGAAAATAAATAGAGTAACATTCATTTAAAGAGATTATCAGGCTGGGCTGTTTAAACCCATATACCTACACTGTTTAGAAGAGATATACTTTAGTACAAAATGGATCAATTGGAAGTAAGATTGGAACATATGAAAATAATAGCCAAGTCAAATATAGCACAGTTGCATAAATATCAAGGAGAGTAGACATTGAAGCTAGAAGTAGTTTAACATTTAAGAAAGGATATTTGGGTGGAAAAGATAGCTCAGCAGGTAAGGCTGTTCAAAATTTTGGCTATCTGAGTTTGATCCCTGTAAACCCACATAGTAGAAGGAAAGAACTGGCTTCGAAAATTGTCCTCTAACTTCTACCTCTGCACCATGGCATGCATAAATGCCTCCCTCTCAAATTATTTAGTAATTAATTACAAAGAAAGAAAGGACATTTTAGAGATAGGGGGATGACTCAGTGCTTAAAGCACTTGATGCACAAACAACAGGACCAGAATTCGTATCCCCAGACACCATGTAAAAATGCCAGGTGCATGTGGTGTCCTGGCTACGATTCCTAGAAGGCACGCTGGGAGTTCCCAGGTAAGCTGGCTAGTCGGGTTAGCTCTGTAGGCATGCCTGGTTGGCTAGAGATCCAGCTCAAAAGAAAGAGGTGAGTGAGTGATTGAGGATGATGCCAGGATCAACCTCGGATCTCCACACACATGCTCATGTGCCTGCACACGCATGCAGATTATGGACACGCACATACACCAACCCCACATACATATGAAAATGGGGAAAGATGACACTTTCTGTTGGTAAAGAGTGACTTTAGTAGGAAAAAAGTCCTAAATGTATATGATCTAATAACAGGTTTAAATGTATGAAGCCAAAGTTGGAGTTGGAGAGAAGGCTTAGGGGTTAAGCCTGCGTCTTATAAGCTGAAGGTCCAGAGTTCATATCCCAGATCCCACCTAACAACAGGAGGCAGAAATGGCAGTGACCTATTATCACAGCCCTGGAAGGCAGAGCCTGCAAAACTCCAGAGCAAAGCAGAGAGAAGTCTGCTCAGTCAAGGGTAATTTCCAAAGATGCTCTTGGGTCTCCATAGGCACACATATTGCCCTCTGATACATACAGATGCACATACAGAAACATACACATACAGACACACACAAAATATAAATAAAAAATAAAAAGCACAATATTTAGAAAACAAAACCACAAAGCTGCCAGAACTAAAAGCAGCAAGGCAATCCACATACTTAACCACTTCAACCCAATGACACATTTGTATAGAGCACTTAGCTCAGCAACATAGTGTGTTCTTCTCAAATGCAAGCAAACTGTTAATTAAAGTGAGCCATAGAGGTCCACAAGCATTCATCAATATGTTTCCAAAGGACTGAAATCATGTAGCATATATTCTTTGAAATCTTGGCATGTCATTAAAATTCAGTGACATTAAAAAAAAAACACTAAAGGTCACCAATTGTTTGAAGACAAAATCAGATACTTTTGAATAATTGTGAGTCAAAGAAAAATATTGCGATGGCAATTAGAAGATACTTTCAATGATAAATGAATATGACCAGTGAGTCACAGCCAAACTGAGACCATGTAGAGCTTTAAATAAGGGGTTTGAGCCAGGAAAAATAAAAAAAACAAGGAAGGAGACAAAAATAATGAAAACTGGAACAGACGTGAAGTAGCTCAAATTAACAAAGACAAAAGGAGTAGGTATTTTAAGATAATTGTATCAATAAACACTGGGTATGAAGGCACATGTCTAATCCCGGCACGTGGGAGCCAAGGCCAAAGACTTTTGCGTATGGCCAACGGACTGGAGTTGTAGCTCAGTAGTAGAACACACATCTCGTACAAGGCCTTAGTTCAATCCTTACCCAGCTCCACAAAAATACACAACAAGCAAGCAAGCACAACTAGCTCAAGGAAGAAGAGCCAGAGCCAGAATTGAAACCCGCCCATGCCATCAGCACTGCGCGTCTACACAGTACTTGGTGAATGGGTGACCGAGTCTCAGACAGTCTGTCCCAGCCTCCTGGCCAGCGCCTGCCCTGCTCGCACACACCTTGACAGACATCTGATGCTCAGTCAGGCGGTGGAAACCATCAGCTGTACCCTCCCCTGTTTCCTTTCTTCTCCAGCTCCAAATGTGGGGCGGTTGTTGTCACTAAAGCGTTGTGCTTATGCCCACTCTGCTCCTGTGTGCTAGCGCAAGTCAAACTGATGCATTTAGTGACAAAGAAGAAGACCATGATTCTACAGAAGAAGAGGAAGAAGAAGAAGAAGAAGAAGAAGAAGAGGAGGAAAGTGGAGACAGTGACAGAGAGGAGGAAGAGTCAGAAGAGGAAGAGAAACAGGACCCCAAGTCTCCCCAACCGGCAGCAAGTGACGAATACATTGCTCTTGGAGATTTTGCCGCTCAGCAAGATGGGGATCTTACATTTAAGGTAGGTAGACTCGGTACGGAACCTGAGGTAAGGGCAACTCTGCAAACCTCACAGAATCGGAAAATTCTGCCTGTTTAAGTTGTATTATGTATTCCTGATAGTAAGTTTAATAAGAGATCTTGTTTTTAAACTTACATTACATTGCATACCTGCTAGCTGCCTCTCCCAGAGCTCAGGCCCCACCCCTGCCGTCTCTGCCTGCCCCTGGCCTTTCCCTGCCCGGCGCCTGCAGATGTGACAGCCTCCTCCCCCTGCCAGGGCCCCTTACACTGCAGCCAGCGGCCATCTGGAGCGGCTGACTTCCGGCATATTCACGCATATGCTAGGCCAAGCCACTTCCCACCACACTCCTCAGGTGTTTCAAAGGTTAGAGGTCCGGGGCTTTGTTCTGGGGCTCTGAGAAACGTTTGACATACTGAGCCCCAACTATTTCCACTATTCTGTCCCTGGCGAGTCTCTTTCTTTTTCTCTCCCATTTTAAGCCTTCATTTCTGTTGTAATGCTCGTCCACCTGAAGGCAAAACCATGGCCCAATGGCTACAAAGCTTTCTGCCCCAAAGCTCACATCTCTAAGGACCTCCGTTCTCTTAGCTTCCTTTATTAATGAACCTGCTTCACTTTTTCCCTAACACCTCCTCTAAAGTTTTCTTTTCAGAATAACTTAGTTTTGGTAATTCCTAGTTAATGATAAAGTTTCATAGTTTGTTTTTAATGTTGTATGTATAAAGTTATTCTGGGAGACTGGAGAGAAGGCTCTTCCAAGAAGAAGATCCTGAGTTTGGATCCAAGATTCCACGTTAAAAAAAAAAAAAAAAATACACACACCAGATAGAAATGGCGGCAGCCTGTTAAAAAAAAAATACACACACCAGATAGAAATGGCGGCAGCCTGTACTTCTGGTTCTGGAAGGCAGAGCCTGAAGAACTCCAGAGCAAAGCAAATAGAAGGTAGAAGCAACCCAGGGTGATTCCTGAAGTCACCCTTGGGCCTCCACAGGCACACCCTGTGGCGCTCTCTCTCTCTCTCTCTCTCTCTCTCTCTCTCTCACACACACACACACACACACACACACACACAAGCAATCTATCAACCGATCAATAAAATAAAGTTATTCTGTGAAGCACGAATGCTTCCAGCTGTCAAGAAGCACTTCTTGCATTGACTTGAACTTGGTCTTGCACAAGCGGAAAATAAAGCGCAGTGCTGGGGGCCAAACCATGGACCCTGTGCGTGCCAGGCACTGCTTTACACGGGGGACAGTCTAGCCTTAAGGTTGTGGTGCAGGAGTTTGATACTTTATTTTATTTGCTTCTTTTAGCGTTTCATACACGAATACAATGAGTTTACGATACTTGAATGTCCGTATCCCCAATCCCATCCCTCTTCCATTACATCCCTTCTTCTTCCCTCAGTCTCCCTTCTATTTTCATATCTTTTCCCTAGCCATGGCCCACTGAGTCCCTATCCAGGTTGCCTTGCACGGGCACGTGCCTGAGTAACTGCTGAAGCAGGGACCATGCCGTGACTGTACCATTAGAGTTTGTCAACGCGAGTCAGAAATTTTAAGGACTATGTCGATCTTTGTTTTGATTGAACTCCACAGTGTAGTAACTGATCAATAATGGAGTACAAGCGTGTACAAGCCCACTGTATAACCATGCATTGCATTCAGATGATTGCGTTTCATGTTCTCCTAGGAAATGCCGTCAGCATGAGACAGCAGTTGATATCTTTTAATTATTTTTAAATATTTTATTCATTTCTTTGGGAAAGAGAAGGCACGCTTGTGCCACAAGTGTGCGCATGGCGGTCAAAGGCCAGCTTTCAGCAGTCAGTTCTCCCTTCCGCCATGTGAGCTCTGGAGACTGAACTCAGGTCACCAGGTTTGTGTGCAGGTGTCTCGACCCTCTGTACGTCTCGCTGGCCCCAGGAATGGGTATTCTTTTTTTTAATGACATTTTTTAAAAAATTATTTATTTTAGTGTGTGTGTGTGTGTGTGTGTGTGTGTGTGTGTGTGTGTGTGTGTCAGAGAGCACTGTGTGTCTCTGCAGAGGCCCCCGGGTAACTTCAGGAATCATCCTGGATTGCGTCTGTCTCCTTTTTGCTTCACTCTGGGATTTCTCAGGCTTTGCTCACTAGGGACAAAAATGCAGGCCGCCATCGTTTCCACCTGGTGTTTTTCACATGGGACCTGGGATCCAAAGTCGGGACCTTCTGCTTGCAAGGCAGAGTCTTAACCCCTGAGCCATCACTCCAGCCCAGTAATGGATATTCTAAGAAAGGCTTTGCTTTAGATATCTTCATAGTGGAAATTCTTGCTTTTCAAGGATGGATTGTATTTTTTTTTACCTGGACAAATGTTTTTCAAAATGTGGCTTAGATATATTGTGCTGTTCATGCTGAGACAGGGGGCTTAACTTTTATTTCAGAGAATTGATTTCCTCTGGTGATTCATGTTCCTTCTGAAAGACGCTTCCAAAGCCACTCACCACCTGAAACATGCAGTGCGATGCCAAGCTGGGAGAACCGGCCTTCACAGTGACCGGGACGCGGTGACTCAAACCGTGTGCAAGCCTCAGTGTGTGTGAAGGGGCCGAAAGGACAATCCACGTGCAGTCACATAGTTTAGTGGCAGGTGGAAATTTTTGATAAAATTTAAATAAATATGGATCAATAAGACAATTTACTTTTTCAACATATATTTTGGAGCATTAGTCATGAAATGTTCATGGTTGTTGAGGGTTCTTTTGTAAAATTTTGACTTTGTTTTTGTTTAAGAAAGGAGAAATCCTCCATGTAATTGACAAAAAGCCTGACGGTTGGTGGACAGCTAAGGATGCCAAAGGAAGCGAGGGCCTGGTGCCCAGAACCTACCTGGAGGTCAGTCTCGTTCCACACTCTCCTTTCTCCTTCTAATCTTTACAGTATTGATTTGTTTTGTGAGAGAGAATCAGGGCTGGGAAGGGAGGAAGAGAGAGAGGGAGAGACAGAGAAAGAAAAAGAGCAAGAGAGCACACATGTGTGCATGAGAGAGAGAGAGAAAGGAGAGAGAGAGAGAGAGAGAGAGAGACCAGGGAACAACTTTCGGAAGTCAGTTCGCACCTTCCACCACGTGGACTGTGGGGATCAAGCTCAGGCCGCCAGCCGTGCACTCAGGCGCTCTCACCTGCGGTGTGTCTGACTGGCCCAAGTTTCCATTTTTACTAAGATGCAGAGCTGTGTTTTCAATCCATTGATGAATGACTTGAGATTTAGAATTGGCTTTAAATTTTAAGCGATGGCGTGGGAGGAAGACATTTCCTATCATGGATCCCGGGCCTGTGAAGCACCATTGCGCGCGGGAGCCTGGAACATTCTCACAATGAGGATGTTTGTGTGCCGATGCTTCCGTAGCAGCTAATAGGCAGCTAGTGTTTATCACAGCATAGCCGCAGTTAGCATTGTGTCAGTCTGAAAACATATACTCCTCTCACTAAAGTAGAGGCATTCCATGCGTGCGTATTTGTAGCCGGCTTTTAATATTTCATAGTACAGCATTTTCTGTGCCAAGGTGTGTGGGCATCTGTGTGGCGATGCTGTCCAGTAGAAATAACATGCACACCACACATGGAAAGTGAAAATTTTCAGTAACCACTTTAAAATGTCTTTTACAATGTATTTTAAATTATTTTACATTTATTTATGTGCGCACATCCCTTGGTATGCTTGTGGGGGAAGATTAAAGTTGAACTTGACAGCACAGGGTGAGGGGGAAAGAGACAGAGGGAGAGAGGGAGAGAGAGAGAGAGAAGGAGAGAGAGAGAGAGAGAGAGAGAGGGAGAGAGAGAGAGAGAGGGAGAGAGAGAGAGAGCTTCTTTCTTGCACTTCTTTTATCCAGTCTGCTACTCGAGGGTGCCCTCTACATTTAGGGTTGGTAACTGTGTTTCAAACATGTTGCTCCAGATAATCCCTTCAGATGGTGAGGTAATTGATCTATTCATTAAACTCAGGTTCAGTCAAGTTGACAACCAAGATTACCTTATGTACAGTGTATTAAAAAATTGTTTCAATATATAATTAATATTAAAATTCGATATATTTTCTTTATAATATTAAATTCAAAATCCAATGTGTGTTTACATCTCAGCTTGGACGGCTCTGTAGAGCTCGGTAGCTCACGTGGCTTGTGAAGAGGGCGGCAGTATTGTGCGCCATGGGCCAGAGCATCTGAAAAGGCAGCACATCTGCAGTCTCCTTTAGGTAGTAAAGTTGTTCACTCCCGATAATGTTCAGAGAAGTTACAAGGGTCCCTCTCTAATGGCGTCACTTCCCGACTTGCCAATGGCTCAGTATTTGCTTTCCTGTGTGCTGGGCGGCTGCTCCAGCAGCAGCCTGGTCTCTCATCGTTCTTCCTTGCCCTGACTGCTCCTGGTGAGGGGCGTTCCTCACAGGCTTTCTGACAGGCTGGGCTGCTTTGCAAACTGCCATTTCGGTTCCTTTGGACAGTTTTAAAGGGGATTTTTAAGACTCTAATTGATTTCTAACAGCTTTTTTAAAAGTTTAAGAAAGATATTAACTCTTAAAATTTGTGTTCAATATTTTCTATGTTGACTTTCAAGTGTGTACATTTTGTCTACTGAACCCGCCAGTTTTTCCTTTTTTTTCAGTTTTGACATTATAACTGGAAGGCATTTCCTTATCCCAAAATTATTTTCTTCTATCACTTTTATGGTTTATTTTTTTAAAATCTTTTTGTCATTTAACTAAATTCCATCTGAAATCACCAGATCAGGGAATGTTTTGATCAAACTTGTAGTATATCGCTTTCTTTTTCCTCCCTTCCTTCTTTTTTTTCCTCCCTTCTTTCTTTTCCTTCCTTCCTTCTTTTCCTTCCTTCCTTCTTTCTTTTCCTCCCTTCCTTCTTTCTTGTCCTCCCTTCCTTCTTTCTTTTCCTTCCTTCCTTCCTTCCTTCCTTCTTTCTTTTCCTTCCTTCCTTCCTTCCTCCCTCCCTCCCTTCTTTCCTTCCCTTTCCTTTTCTCTTTAATATTTTCCTTTTTTCTTTTTCTCTATCTCTCTTTCTTTCTCTCTTGTTTCTGACATCCTTGGATCTTTATCAGTCTTTCAAATAGTGAAATTACCAATTACTTATTTTAAATTTTCACTGTCACAAATGAAGTTGTCATCCATGCCATCGTTTCGGTTGGCTGATTTTTATAGTAATTAAAAAGTACTTCCTGTTGCAATGTTTTTCCAGCCCTGTTCTAAAGAAAAGGACAACGGAGAATCTAGTGAGGAAGGTGGCGAAGAGAGCGCAGAGGTGGCTGGATGAACCAGCAGAAGGAGCTGAAGTGAAGCAAAGGTCTGAGGGCCCAGGAGGCCGAGGGGGGCCGAGGGGGGCCGAGGGGGGCCGAGGGCTTGGGACCCTTGATCTGCTTGCACAGCTGCAGTGCGACAGCCTCGCTAAAGGATCGCTTGCTGCTTGGTTTTGCAGTTGTTCTTGGCGCGCTAGATTCTGGTCAGCTGACTCAGCTCATCTAGACTTCACTTTTCAGAGCTGAGTGAGGGCTGCTTGTTCTGGGGCCAGCTCACCCTCCTCCCCACCGCCGTGACCTGTCGCTTACCTTTCTTGCCCGTTTTGTCTCCTTAGGACTGATTCCCACTGGACTGCTGTTCGGAAAGCCATCTCAGAGGTCAGTATGTCCCCAGAGGTCAGTATGTCCCCAGAGGTCAGTATGTCCCGTCCGTTCATTGGTTCCTTACATTGAATGTCCTGAGATATTTGACAAGCAAGACATACTTGGTTCCAGTCGAGTTCAGATTCAAAGCAGGGTGAAGATAGGAGGCCTGTACACAGGTGAGGGCGGAGAGCTCATAGGTGAGGGTGGAGAGCGCACAGGTGAGGGCGGAGAGCTCATAGGTGAGGGTGGAGAGCGCACAGGTGAGGGTGGAGAGCGCACAGGTGAGGGGTGGAGAGCGCACAGGTGAGGGCGGGAGAGCGCACAGGTGAGGGTGGAGAGCGCACAGGTGAGGGGTGGAGAGCTCATAGGTGAGGGTGGAGAGCGCACAGGTGAGGGTGGAGAGCGCACAGGTGAGGGTGGAGAGCGCACAGGTGAGGGGTGGAGAGCTCACAGGTGAGGGCGGAGAGCGCACAGGTGAGGGCGGAGAGCGCACAGGTGAGGGCGGAGAGCGCACAGGTGAGGGCGGAGAGCGCACAGGTGAGGGCGGAGAGCGCACAGGTGAGGGGTGGAGAGCTCACAGGTGAGGGTGGAGAGCGCACAGGTGAGGGTGGAGAGCGCACAGGTGAGGGCGGAGAGCGCACAGGTGAGGGCGGAGAGTGCACAGGTGAGGGCGGAGAGCTCATAGGTGAGGGCGGAGAGCGCACAGGTGAGGGCGGAGAGCGCACAGGTGAGGGCGGAGAGCGCACAGGTGAGGGGGGAGAGCGCACAGGTGAGGGCGGAGAGCGCACAGGTGAGGCGGAGAGCTCACAGGTGAGGGTGGAGAGCGCACAGGTGAGGGTGGAGAGCGCACAGGTGAGGGGTGGATGGAGAGCGCACAGAGGTGAGGGGAGATCGCACAGGTGAGGGCGGAGAGCGCACAGTGAGGGCGGAGAGCGCACAGGTGAGGGCGAGAGCGCGCACAGGTGAGGGGTGGAGAGCGCACAGTGAGGCGGGAGAGCGCACAGGTGAGGGCGGAGAGCGCACAGGTGAGGGCGGAGAGCGCACAGGTGAGGGGTGGAGAGCGCACAGGTGAGGGTGGAGAGCGCACAGGTGAGGGTGGAGAGTGCACAGGTGAGCGTGGAGAGTACACGGTGAGGGTGGAGAGCGCACAGGTGAGGGCGGAGAGCGCACAGGTGAGGGCGGAGAGCGCACAGGTGAGGGCGGAGAGCGCACAGGTGAGGGCGGGAGAGCGCACAGGTGAGGGTGGAGAGTGCACAGGTGAGGGTGGAGAGCTCTAGGTGAGGGTGGTGGAGAGCGCACAGGTGAGGGCGGAGAGCGCACAGGTGAGGGCGGAGAGCGCACGGTGAGGGGTGGAGGTGGAGAGCGCACAGGTGAGGGCGGAGAGCGCACAGGTGAGGCGGAGAGCTCACAGGTGAGGGTGAGAGAGCGCACAGGTGAGGGGTGGAGAGCGCACAGGTGAGGGCGGAGGAGAGCGCACAGGTGAGGGGGAGAGCGCACAGGTGAGGGCGGAGAGCGCACAGGTGAGGGCGGAGAGCGCACAGGTGAGGGGTGGAGAGCGCACAGGTGAGGGCGGAGAGCACACAGGTGAGGGCGGAGAGCGCACAGGTGAGGGCGGAGAGCGCACAGGTGAGGGCGGAGAGCGCACAGGTGAGGGGTGGAGAGCGCACAGGTGAGGGTGGAGAGTACACAGGTGAGGGTGGAGAGCGCACAGGTGAGGGTGGAGAGTGCACAGGTGAGCTGTGGAGAGTACACAGGTGAGCTGTGGAGAGTACACAGGTGAGGGTGGAGAGCTCACAGGTGAGGGTGGAGAGCGCACAGGTGAGGGTGGAGAGCGCACAGGTGAGTGGAGAGCGCACAGGTGAGGGGTGGAGAGCTCATAGGTGAGGGTGGAGAGCGCACAGGTGAGGGTGGAGAGCGCACAGGTGAGGGCGGAGAGCGCACAGGTGAGGGGTGGAGAGCGCACAGGTGAGGGGTGGAGAGCGCACAGGTGAGGGCGGAGAGAGCGCACAGGTGAGGGCGGAGAGAGCGCACAGGTGAGGCGGAGAGCGCACAGGTGAGGGCGGAGAGCGCACAGGTGAGGGCGGAGAGCGCACAGGTGAGGCGGAGAGCGCACAGGTGAGGGCGGAGAGCGCACAGGTGAGGGCGGAGAGCGCACAGGTGAGGGCGGAGAGCGCACAGGTGAGGGCGGAGAGCGCACAGGTGAGGGGCGGAGAGCGCACAGGTGAGGGGCGGAGAGCGCACAGGTGAGGGGCGGAGAGCGCACAGGTGAGGGGCGGAGAGCGCACAGGTGAGGGCGGAGAGCGCACAGGTGAGGGGCGGAGAGCGCACAGGTGAGGGGCGGAGAGCGCACAGGTGAGGGCGGAGAGCGCACAGTGAGGGCGGGCGGAGCGCACAGGTGAGGGCGGAGAGCGCACAGGTGAGGGCGGAGAGCGCACAGGTGAGGGGGGAGAGCGCACAGGTGAGGGGCGGAGAGCGCACAGGTGAGGGGGGAGAGCGCACAGGTGGGGGAGGGAGCGCACAGGTGAGGGGCGGAGAGCGCACAGGGGGGGGGAGAGCGCACAGGTGAGGGCGGAGAGCGCACAGGTGAGGGGAGAGCGCACAGGTGAGGGCGGAGAGCGCACAGGTGAGGGCGGAGAGCGCACAGGTGAGGGCGGAGAGCGCACAGGTGAGGGGCGGAGAGCGCACAGGTGAGGGCGGAGAGCGCACAGGCGGGGGGAGGCACCGGTGAGGAGCTGGGGGAGAGAGAACGCAACGGTGAGGGCGGAAGAGGTGAGGCGGAGACGCACAGTGAGGGTGGAGAGTGTAGCGTAGGTCACATGGGGTGCGAGGCATGAGGAGCTGTGCTGAGTGAGCCAGAGTTTTGCATGACGGTTCTCAGGAGGTCTTTTGTACAAAAAGGGTAGATATTGTTTTTTGAGGGCTGGGGGTTATTCTCTGTGGTTCCTACATGATTTTTCTCTTTCTATTTTTTCTATTTTATTATTTATTATGAAAGGAAGAGAGAGAGAGAGACTGCAGTGTACATGTCGAGGTGAGGGGGTAGCTTTCAGAAGTCAGTTCTCTCCTTTCCCCGTGTGGCTCGGGGCTGCCAGGTGTGCACGAAGCGTCTATGCTGGTTGAATCATCTTACCTGCCCCTGTTTCTATCATTTGGGTGAAGACTGATGTTAAATTTCAGTTGCTGATTGGAAAAAAGTGACAAAGAGAAAATTAAGAAATTATCCATCATCCTGCTATTTGAAACCCTCCCCCCTTACATAATCACCAGGAGCGGAGTGGTGCGCCCCGTTTTGAGCGGTGTGGCGCCCCCTCTGACTCTCCCCTTGTTGCTTACAAGGTGCGCAGTGTCAGAGCTTGTTCACGTGCTGCGCTTGTCAGCTGCAGAATGAACTCATCCTTTACCTCGCAGCAAACTGGGATCAGGGAGGCAGCGGGGACCTTTTATGAAGGATGAACTTGAAGCAGCTGATTTAGAACCCAGAGCTCTGCGCCCCGGGCACAGTGCGGGGCTGAGGTCCTGAGGAGAGGCCAGGGGCTGACTTTCCTTTGGGGGGTTAGAGTTGCCTTCGTGCTCCATCTTTCCTCTCTTCAGCAGATCAACACGGTTGACGTGTTGGCCACGATGGGGGCCATTCCCTCAGGATTCCGGCCGTCCACACTCTTCCAGCTGCTGGAAGAAGGTAACACCGATACTGTCCTCTGCACACTCGTAGTTAAGCTGTCGAAGCTGAAGTCTCATTTTTCTGCCACAGCCCCAGTATGTTGTAGATGCCGAGTTTGCCTCCTTGCCGTGGCGTGAGCGGGTCCCCAGCCTCTGCAAGGCAGACTGTCTGCACTCCTCGCAGCCCTTTTGTTTCAGAAGCAATGACTGCTTACCTGCCTGTCCTTGCCTGTGTCTGCAGCCTGCCCATCCCCTGTGTCTCTACTGGCTCATTCCCCATCAGTATTACCAGAATAGCTGACTGACAGCTCCGCCTTCGAGGATCCGAGCCCAAGTCTCCCGTTATCCGCTCACTTCATAGCAAGACTTTTCCCAAGTTGTCTCCACTTGGCACTTCTATTTCCTTGTTTGGGCTTGATTTCCCAGTACTTGGTAGCGTTTGCCTGTAAGCTCATCTTAAAGAAGACTGTGGGTGGGGAGTGGGGGCTTGTCTGTAGTTATCCATGGAGGGTCTGTTCTGAGATGACCTCTGCTACGGAAGTTCTCCTGCCCTTCCTAAAATGCCTACCCTTCCCACCCTTCCCTCTCAGGCTAAGTCCCACTCTCCCAAGATGCCTGCCTAGAATCACCAGGCTTCCCTTCCCACTATTGGAGGATCTCATTGATACCTCATTGTATCAGTTGTGAGCTGCTAAGGGCCAGGGCGCAGCTAACGTACTGTTAGATTTCTAGCTCCTGCATAGCTCTGGGCACGGGGCAGGGACTCAAAAGTTATTTCTTCAATGAATTAAGTGCTCTCATGATAGCTATTCTACACAAATACATTATGAAAGAAGTATAAAAATGCTTTTATCCGAAGAAGTGAAAGTACAGAAAGACAAAAAAAAAAAAAAAAAAAAAAAGCAAAGGACTAGAGATAGGTAGTTTAGCTGGCAGAGTGCTACCCAGCATGATGAGTCTTTAAGTTTCAGTCTAGCACCTCTTAAGCCAAGTGAGGGGCACATGCCTGAACCCCAACACTTTGGGGGTGGAGTCAGGAGGACCAGAAGTTCAAGTTCATACTTGTCTGCATAGCAAGCCAGAGGCCAGCCTGGGGTGCAGGAGACCCTGTGTTAAAAAAAAAAAAAGTGAAAGTGGTAATGTAGTCTAACATCTCTAAAGGTGACTTTAGGTTTCTTTATAAAACGTTGGGCGAATCGTGGTTATCATGAGACATATTCTTGATCTAAAAGTCTCTAGGATGATCCTCAAAGCAGCCTTGAGTTGATTTCAATCTATTTGTGATTTTAAGCTTCGTACTTAGTGCACAATACCCACGTGTGCATCTTGGAAATGGGGATCCTCCTAAGTCGCTCCATTACTTGGAAAGTTGTCTCCTAAGTAGCATAACATTATGAGCTTTGGTTTTGAATTTCATTCCTCTTCTTGCAAGAAAATAAAGGGAACATTGTGTTCACAGGAAATCAGTTTCGAGCCAGTTACTTTTTACAACCAGAGCTCACGACGTCACAGCTGGCCTTCCGCGACCTGACGTGGGACGCTAAAGCAGGCACTGTAAGTACTTACTCTTGATAAAATGAGAACGCCCCAGCTTCTGTCTTGCTGGAAGTGCAAATGGCATGTAGCTTGATAGACGCACTGTAGGAAACACTACTGCTTCTGCGATGCAATTTCAAGATAATGTTTTTCTAACTACAACTAGATAGCCCAGCTTTACCTTGTTCCTCTTCTCTCATGATTATAAAGGAAATAATTCCAAGCGTATCTTCATCATTCTTTTCCTCGATTTCTTCATCTATAAAAAGGGGCTAATAATGATAACAGTAATAGTAATACTTCCCGCATGGAGTTGTGAGAACTAAATTACGTAGAACAATAACAGACTCAAGAACGTGTGGTTGCCGCTTCATGTCTCATGCTGGGGGCGCTGCTTCCAGTCGCTCAGGTAGAGAAAACGCTGAGTCCAAGTTCAGCTCAGTGAACCAGTGAATCTTCTGGAGTGACTCACAGGAGTGGGGGGGTGTCTAGCGCAGGAGTGAGTGAGGGGCTAGCACAGGAGTGAGTGAGGGGCTAGCACAGGAGTGAGTGAGGGGCTGCCACAGGAGCATGGGTGAGGGGCTAGCACAGGAGTGAGTGAGGGGCTGCCACAGGAGTGAGTGAGGGGCTAGCGCAGGAGCATGGTGAGGACTCTGGGTCTGGGGTTACTACGGGAGCATCAGCAAGGGGCTACTTACAAGAACATGGGTGGGGGGTCACCTGCGGAGCATCAGCAAGGGGCAGCTCGTCACTAGAAGCCCCGCACAGGTGATGGCTTAGGAAAGCTGCATCCTGGGCCCTTGCTGTTTGCTAGTGCATATGGCAGAGAGCTGCCCACCAGCCTCCAGGATCCTCCTGTCTCTGCCTCCCGTCTCGTCCTAGGAGCGCTGGCACCGACTCGTGCTCTGTGTGCCCAGCGCTGCGTAGCTTCTGGGGATCTGAACTTGGGACGTCATGCTTCCGAGACCAGCGCTTTCCTCACTGAGCCACCTCCGCAGCCCTGTTTCTGGTCTTTCGAGACAGGGTCTCAGGGAACCCGGCTGGCCTTGAACACCTTCCAAGCACACCCCAGGTGTGCACCAACACAGCCGGTCTTTAGGTTTACTTTCTTAAGCTATTAAAAAAATGCTTTAGAAATGAGCTTTTAGTATAAGTCATAAAAATAAGTTTTCATAATTTTTCTTTCAGATTAAGTCAAGACCAAGTCGCATCTCACTGATCGTGACCCTGTGGAGCTGTAAAATGATTCCTCTTCCAGGAACGAGCATTCAGGTCCTCAGCAGACACGTGCGCCTCTGCCTGTTCGATGGCAGCAAGGTGAGTTGACCGAATCACACGCCACAGGAAAAACATTGGCTAGCACCGCAGATTGCGTATCGCCACACTAATTAGTAAGGGCTGCCTTTCCTGTCCTCTCTCCTGGTGTCCCTTTCCCTTTCTGTATCTCATTATATACATATAGATGTGTGTACATAGCCACAGAGACACATGCATATGTGTATATACGTTGCAGTCAGCCTGCATGGTTGCTGATACACGACCATCAGATGGCTTAAGGGAACAAGGGACTTATTTCCTTTCAACAATCCAGGTTATAGTTCTCAGTCCAGCTTGATGGGAGAGCATGCACCAACACCAGGGCCGAGGGAACTGGCCATACCTTCTCTATGTAACCGCTGAGAGAGGGACGATCCTTCCTTGCCAGACCAGCATGTCTGGCCAAGTGTACACAAGGATGCAAACTCCCTCAACCAGCTCTCAGTATTTTATTCACTTGTTCAGAGCCTAGTCCCACCCACCATGGGCTGAGCCTTCCCCATCAGCTAGACAATCTCCTGCAGGCTTGCTCTGGGATTAACTCAATCACTAATTCTCTACAAATGTGCCCAGAGCACAAAACCTTCAACTGTCAAGTTGACACTTGTGCCCAACAATATGTAAGCATGTGACAGGGCTCCCACACGGGGTATGTAGGGTTAACTGCTGGTCTTTGAGGTGCTGAAGATGTGACGTTAGTACACCATACTTAACCTATGTGAGCTTGGGGTTTTTTAAACCTTTAGAAGGTACTATCTTCTATTTTCTGTTTATTCATTCCAGGTTCTAACTAGGTATTACATTTTTGGCACATGTATACACTGTATGACTAGCAGCTGAGTCTGGATAATGGAGAACTAACATCTCTATGCACAGCTTCCTTTGTCCTTTGCCACTTGACTCCTCCGTGATTCCCAAGAGACTGTTTTCCATCCAGTTCCAAACACAAGTCTGAATGACTTTAGTTAACTATGTATCTTTTGGGGGATGTAGCTTAAGCTGTGACTTAACGTAATTTTATGCTAGTACATTTGGCAATATTGATGAAATAGACAACTTCCCAGTAAATTATTGTTTACTGAAACGGATATAGTAAATGAACAATCTCTGTTAAAGGAATGAAAACGTAATAAGAAATATTTCTACAAAGAAAACTCTAGGCCTAGAAAGCTTCACTAGTGAATTTCTTCAAGTATAAAGAAGGGACGGAGCCGATAATAAATTCTCCCAAGAACAAAGAGAAAGTGCCTCACAGTGCATTCCACAAAGTCAGGAAAAGCACTTGTAAGACACAACATAAGCTAGAACAACGAGAAAGATACAGACGTAGAAACTAATACCAGTTGGATCCGGGCTTGTCCAAAGAGGTGAGAGGGCACAGCCTGGGGTCCAAGGACAGCCGCTTGCCGTCTCACCGGGAACAGAATCAAGTTCACTGCAGACGAGCTGGCGCTACCATTTGCAGCGTGGGCCTTGCTCGCTCAGTTCCCTTGTGCCCAGGTGGCGGTTCAGTGAGTCCATCTCCGCCGTGGAGCTCAGTGAGAACAGGTGGTGGGAGGGCCGGCAGCCATGTGGAGGGCGGGAGAAGGCAGAGGCCACGCGGGCGTGAGGCCTCAAGTTTCTGCGTCTGATGAGTTGGGGGCTGTGTCTGCGTCTCAGTCCCCGCCGTACCATTCCCAGTGCTCCCACTGCTCCTTCTCTGCTCAGAACCACTGTTGAGAGAAGCCAGTAGGTGTCATCAGTGACCAAGAAAAGATGATTTTTTCTTTTTTTGAGGCACAAGCCTCACTGCGTAGTCCAGACTAGACTCAAACTTACACCCGTGATCCTCTCAGGGCTGGGATAACAGCTGAATTTTAATCTCTTCCCTTCTCTCCCCTTCACTCTCCTCCACTAGTCTTGTTTCTCTTCTCTGACCAGGCTGGCCTTGAACTCATGATCCTCTGGCTTCTACTTTTTGACTGCTGGGATTACAGGTGTCCCCTGCCACATCCGGCTCCATATGGACATTCAATTTGTCTGAACTTTTACTGAACATGACAATTTCATCCATGCATGAAATGATTGGATAACTGTAACCTCTAATAATTTTAATAATCTAAGTGTGGTTGCACATGGGAAACACCATCATTAAAACCATTCAAGGAGATGCTGCCGCAGGAGTCCTGGTCTCGGGCAGCACAGGCTCCATGTCTCCATTCGCTTTTTCAGTTTGTTCATTGTTTGATTACTAAATATCAGGACACTTTTTTTTTTTTTTTTTTTTTTGCTAATTTTTAGAGAAGTTTTATTACACTGCCCTTGATGCAAAAAGAAAAACTAATGTAACGGAATTGACTGGAATAAAAAGTGAGGTCCCCACCTCCTGCCCTGAGCAGCACAGACACCATCTGAGACTCACGCGTGGGAATGTTTCTATAGGCCCTGCACTTCCGGCCCTGGTGGGCGGAGCCTGGGAAATCCCAGAGCAAAGCAAAAAGGAGGTAGAAGCAATCCAAGAGGATTCCCAGAGTCACCCTTGGTCCTCCACAGGGATACACAGTGGCCTCTGATACACACATACACACACACACACACACACACACACACACACACACACACAAAATAAATAAATAGTAAGTAAATAAATAAATAAATATTTTTTTTAAAAGGCTCTACAGTTTGATTCGAATGGGAAATCTCATTTCAGGTTATGAGCAACATCCACACAGTGAGAGCCACGTGGCAGCCTAAAAAGCCCAAAACATGGAGCTTTTCTCCCCAGGTAAGTGGTGTGCTGAGCAGACAGGAAGGATGAGCCTTAGCTGTCAAGCGGACCATCTAGACAGAGGCTCTCCAAAGGGCTCTGTGCTCAGCATGGAATACACAGGGTCAGACGGAAGTGGTTAGGTTCTTTAGCATTCCTTGAGACTTTGATAAAAAAGTACTCACGCTTCCAACTCACCAAAGCTGTCGTTCCCGTGCGTCATCTCACTGACTGGATTTCAGCTTTGGACTTGTCCTTTGATGGTCAGGAAAACAAGAAGATTGAATTTAGGAAGCGAGGTGTTTTCTAAGCATGAAATCTTCACGCTGTGCTAATGATGGCTGTGTTTCCCTCAGATCAAATCAAAGGTGCGGCCTAGGGGGACTGGAGCCCTACGCCCAGGTGCTGTCAAGGCCACTGAGTCAGTGCTATGCAGACGCCCGTGAATCAGAGATGTCTTTCTGTTCTTTTACAACATTCGCCTGTGGTTTGCTTTCTCCTCCTCCAAGGATTCATGACTTTTGATTTACTTCTCTCTCACAACTCAGTTCTTGCGTCCCCACTTGCTAGAAGCCTGTAAATACCCCATGACTGCATGAGAAGATCTTAGAGCAGGATTGGGGTCAGCGAGAGGACACAAGCTGTGCCAGTGGTCAACTGGGACTCGTGTCCACACTCCTCTGGGCATAACTCCTAGAAGTCCGTTTGTCCCCTCAGAGTGGCCTCCTGGGAGAAGCCTGCTTGTCTTTTGACACAAGACTACACAGTGTCTCTGCATGGGAGGGGTTGTGGGTGGGATTCTCTACTCCTGTGCCAGGAGACAAAGATAAGTCATGCACTTTGCTGAATGCTTAATGCCTGTTCCGTGCCCCGCAGCGCATGAGAGCTGCACATTAGAGAAGCAGCACACTGCAGATAGCAGCAGTGCCCACTACCGATGGCACTGTAGTCACAGCCGAGCCGTGCACAGCACCGCACTTCACCCTGGAGCTGCCCCGTGGGCGTGGGCACTGTGGCCCTCAGGTAGAGAGCACCCTTGAGAGACTGCAAGGGTTTGGGACACACAGGGGCAAGGTCACTCGGGTCCTTAGGTGGGAGGAAGAGTTCAAGCAGGAGAAACTAGACCTTGAAGAATGGATAGGATTTTCTAGGCAAGAAAGGAGAGTGTGGTTGTCCAGGGAAACAGAGGAGGATAACCAAAAGGATTTGGAACATTTGCAAAACAGGCATCAGGAAAACTGAGCAAATGCGTGTACTTGATCTTTAGCTTCAGTTTTGTTTACAGACATCAGAGTTAAAATAAACGTAACGTGCACGGCTGGGAGACGGCTCACTAGTAAGGGTGCTGGTAAGGGTGCTTGCCACCAAGGCTGGTGCCTGAGCTCTGCCCCCAGAACCCGCACAGGGGTCTGAGAGAATCAACTCTTGTAAGTTATCCTGACGGCCGCATGCGCACCATGGCATGTATTTGCATACACGCGCACACATACACACACACTCACACACTCATACACAAAATAAATGTAAAAAATGTATTAACATGCAAGCAATGTTTTGTAACACTTCTGGAGACTTACAGCACTTGTCCTCTTAGCTTTGCTGTACGCAAAGAATAAACAAAGATAAAAGTAATTTCCCTTTAACAGGGGACTTCAGTATTTCTACTTCCAGTCATTAGCATAGATCAGTCTAGTTCATCTACCATTTTTAAGGTGGTATTTGGGGCTCGTGTGTGTGTGTGTGTGTGTGTGTGTGTGTTTGTGTGTGTGTGTATCGCAGGGCACTGTGTGTGCCTGTGGAGGCCCAAGAGTAACTTCAGGAATCGTCCTGGATCGCTTCTACTTCTTTCCTTCCCTCTGGAATTTCCCAGGCTCCACCCTACAGAGCCAGAAATGCAGGCCACCATTTATACCTAGCATATTTACATGGAATCTAGGATTGAAACTCAGGTTCTCCTGCTCTCCAACCAGAATTTTAACCCCTGAAACATCTCCCCAGCCTGGGATCTGGGAATCTGAACTCAGGTCCTTTTGCTTGTGAGGCAGAGATTTTAACTCCTGAGTTACCTCCCCAGTCTACCTACTTACTTTTTCACTGGGAAGACCTGGGTCTTCACATGGGAGACCTGAACTGTTGTGGCTAGATGGGGATGCAGGCCCTGACACTCTGGTCTTTATCATTAACTTTGCTTTCTGACCTTGCAGGTCACCGGCCTTCTGCCATGCTTGCTGGACGGCGACTGTTTTATCAGATCCAATTCTTCATCTCCAGACCTTGGAATATTGTTTGAACTCGGAATTTCTTACATTCGCAATGTATGTGAAAGTTGAAAGATAAAACCTTCTAGTGGGTCCTTCAAAAGGAATTGTTAGAACCCGTGTGTATTTACAAGCCCCTCTGTGTTTCTGCACAGTGCCACTCTCAGTGGTGTTTAAGATGAAATAGTCTGTCAACCTTTATGGCACGGGCGAATGCCAGGGCTTCTAACGAATGAAAATTCATGAAGGCTGGGACTTTGCAGACTTGATAAAAATAAAAGTGCCAGGGCGTTCCAGCACAGGGGTCGGGCACCCCGTCCTCCAGGAGTGGGTTACAGTTACCTGTAGCCTGCTGTTCTTAGTAGCCTACTGACAAGGTGAGTGGAAGTTTTACAAGGGGAAGCTAGAAACTTGGTTTCGCTTGCATCATAGGAAGCTCCTCCCCTGGGCGCGGCTCTGTTCCCACGGCAGTGCTGGAGCTGTAGTGTAAACACGGCCCTGCCGCTAGCAGAGCCATCACAGATGGACAGAGGCCACCAGTCTTCATCTTGCACCCCCTGCACGTCTTCAAGACAAATGCACCCCTGTGTGTTGTAGGTGGGTGGGATAGAAGAAGGCCGGACTCCCCCCCATGAACCCCAGTGATCTCTTACAATCGGTGGTGGTGTGGAGTGAACGTTTAAACCAAAGGCCCTTGAGTGACACGTGCCTGCACCCATACTCCGTGAGACAGACGCATCATGCCACGGCTGAATGCTTTGAGACTGTCCACACACTTCACGGCAGCAGTGGCTGCCTCTTTACTTAAGAGACCTTCAAATGACAATCACGTCTCGTCAGTGTTGAACAGTCGACCTGCCAGGGGCTCTACTGCGCTTTGTCAAAGTGTCTGGCAAAGAAGGCTTGGTACTTAAGCGAATGTCATTGCTCGTTCCAGAAGCTGGAGTGAGCTTAGAAACTGGCTGCTCAAGGCACCGTCCCACGTACCTGCTTTCTTTCCTAGTCGACTGGCGAGAGAGGAGAGTTGAGCTGTGGCTGGGTGTTTCTTAAGCTGTTCGATGCCGGTGGACTTCCTGTTCCTGCAAAGTAAGTGGGCGTTGGGTTCCTTTCGCATGAGTCATTCTGTAGAAGCGTTTCAGGAGCTGCGTGCTGCTGCCTCCAGCGTGCTCTACCTCGGCAAGTTTAGGGACAAGGGCGTTTTGTGTTGATCTGAGTGCTGCGTGAGGCCGTGTAGTGGGCAGCACCGCTCTCATCCAGGGAGGAGCAAAGACCCAAAGAGGGTGTTTTAAAAGCTCCGTGCACTGTCTGCTGAGAAGAGTTAGTCAGTGATCCCTATGGTACTAGCACGCGTGACCAGCCAAAAATAGAGTCTGGCACTCTTCAGAGAGCGGAGGGTGCGTTCTCTGCCGTCCTCTGCTCTCCTAACAGGCAGCTCACTGAAACAGCGGCAGCAACTGTTCTAAACTCATTTAAGCTTCAGGGACAGAAATGAGTCTGGAAGCCAATACTGTGATATGTACAGAAGAAGAAGGAGATTGCTGTCCTTAGCCCAAGAACCGACGAGGAGAAAAAGATGATTTGAATTTAAAATGGTGAAAGTAAAGATCTAAGTTGAGGACATAAGCCAGAGGTTCTCAGGAGGGATCAGTGGGCAGGAGAAGGTTGGATCGTGGCTGAGATTCAGAGAGGAGTTACAGCGACCGAGGCTCTGGGCCTGGCTCTGCCTGGTAAGCACGTGCGGACCACTCAGCGTCTCCAGGCTCCACTTCCTCCTCCTTCAGATCCCATCCCAGAGGATTGCTTTAGATAACACTTCCCACGTGGCCTGGAGGTGAAAGTCTAAGCACTGCTTGTCTGAGCTCATCCTAGTTGGGGAGGGGAGGGGGAGCCTATCAGTGTGGTAGGTAGAAACCCAGGTTCCTTACGCTTTAAAAAAATGTCCAAGGGTCACATTGTCCTGAGCAGAGGAAATAAGGAAAAGTACATCTCCACCTCCCCACAAGCGGAGTCATGGCTGTTTGCAGTGAACTAGACTCTGTCTCAATGCAGAGACCTTCCAGCGTAGGGAGCGGCGAGCACTGTGACCTCACTCTGTCCATGGAAGCCTGTGTGGGAGGAGGGGGCTCTCATGCGTGAGGAGGGGGCTCTCATGCGTCCGGAGAGGACATAGAGTGAAGGAGCTTTTTGTTCCCACCCTACGCTTGGGAGAGAGATTCATGCCCCGGGTGTGTGTGTGTGTGTGTGTGTGTGTGTGTGTGTGTGTGTGTGTGTTTGAGAGAGAGAGAGAGAGAGAGAGATGGAGGCCCAATAGCTTTATTTCAAATAGTGATTCAGTACATTTGAAAAAAATAAAGTCACTACTTATCCTTAACACAAATCATTTGTCAAGTCATTTTCCTGCCATCGATCTTCTCTCTCATTTGCAGTTTCTGCAGTATATACTTAGGCAAGAGTCTGTTTGATGAGATGTTGCTTTGCGGCAGAATCGACACTGCCATTCTCTTTCACCCGCTTTCCAATGAGACGAGCGGACTGTGCGTGGGAAAATCGTGGCTAGCTGTTCCTCACTGGATGCAGTGATCACAGATGCCGTGACGTGGGCCCGTGATAGCACGTTGCTCTTTTGCAGAACTTACGAACTCTTCTTGAATGGCGGCACCCCCTATGAAAAAGGCATCGAAGTGGACCCTTCCCTGTCCAGAAGAGGTATGGAGGGCGCTCCTGGGTCACCCTCTGGGTTGGGGCCTCTGGCATCATGCTGGCACCTGAGATGAAAGTTGAAAGGAGGAAAGGTTTATTTGGGCTATTTCAGAGGTTCTAGTCCGTGGCCACTGGACCTGTGGCTTTGGCCCTGTTGGTAACACCGAGCCTTGTGGCAAAGTGTGTAACAGAAAATGCCTGTCCCCCTACAGTGTCTGGGAAGCAGAGAGGGGGAGGTGCTGGGGTCCTCAGCAGCCTAACTCATCCCAGTAAGCCTCTCCTCCTGAGGACAGTCCCTCCCACAGTGCCACAGACCAGTGACCAAACTTTAACACACAGGCTTCTCTGAGTGCCACCAAGATGACATCACTTTCCTCTCATTAAAGTTGAAACAAGGGCTGGAGAGATGGCTCAGGGTTAAGACTCTGCCTTGCAAGCAGAAGGTCCTGAGTTTGATCCCAGGTCCCATGTAACCAGCCCTTAGTGCATGGAGCCTGGGAAATCCCAGAGCAAAGTAAAAAAGACGTAGAAGCAATCCAGTATGATTCCCAGAGTCACCCTGGTCCTTCACAGGGACACACAGTGCCCTCTGATACACACACACACACACACACACACACACACACACGCACGCACACATGTAAAATAAATGAATAGATAAACATTTAAAGTTGAAACAAATAGTGGGTGAAGCAGAGAAGGTAGCCATATTCTAGCAAGTGTAACATTTTTCACTTGGATTCACATTCTTAATGTGCTCCTTTGGTAGCATGTATTTGTCTTGCTAACTAACACATGTGGGAAACCAGGAAGATGACAGCCCTGTCTTAGTTCCTTTCCTCTGAATTCTAGACTGATTCTTATACAGACACACGATGAGTAAAAAAGGCTAATCCTGAGGTCTCCCGTCACTGGGTAAAGGATGTGTAGACATTTGAAACTGCCTTGCATGCCAAGCTGCTATCCAGAAAGACCGAGTGCCTCCTGTCAGTCACCCGGCAGCACGCTAGAGCCCTGGGACAAGAGAGAAGGAGAAGGGGTGGTCTTTCCTCAGAGCGTCAAGCCCGACAGACACGCAGCGCCCTGGCACGCTGCCACCAGGCCTGTCCTTGATTGGCAACTTGTTGCTGCCCATGGTGCCAGCCTCCTCCCTTTCAGAAGGGCGAGTCTGGAGAGTTGTTGGTTCTACCTGGAGCCAGACAGGTTTTCAGCTTCCTTGCTGCGAACCCTGAAGCCTCTTGGGGTGCCCCCCACGGCCGTGGGCAGTCACACTGCACTTCGGCGTCCCCTAGGCTGATGGAGGGCAGGGGTGACCGCGGCCCTGGCTGCGGAGAGAGCTGACTAGTGCCTTGAGCACTCTGTCCCGAGCCACTTACGCGTTTCTCGTTCTTCCCGCGTCCTCGCAGCACAGGGCAGCGTCTTCCAGCAGATGATCTCCATGCGGAGGCGGCCGCAGCTTCTCGTGAAGCTCAGGTCTCTGAACAGGAGATCAAGAGCCATGCTCAGGTGGGTGACTGCCCTCCCCAAGGAGTGGGCACACGTGCCCTGGGGGCCTTCTCTGGCTTGTGTCCAACGGGGCATTTTACCTCTTTAATCACTCTGCAAAAAGAAAACATCCAGAAGGGCAACAGAATAAAGCTTAGACAGCCTCGCTTTCAGTGTACCGGGAAGCTCAAGTGACAGTGATTTCCGAAAATGATTTAGACTCTCTTGAGTAAGTGCAGTTTATCAATCTTTGGGGAACCTACTTCTTCTTAATGTCAGGCTCTTTAGGGTTTAGTTTATATGTATCCTTTCATTTATTTTTTAGCTTATTTTAGTGTGTGAAACGAGAGAGAGGAAGAAGAGGGGCTCATTCCACAGCATGCACGTACAAGTCAGAGGACAACTTTGTGGAGTCACTTCTCTCCTTCCACCTTCATGTGGGCTCCAGGGATTGAACTCAGGTCCTCAGTCTTACACTCAAGCCCCTTTAGCCACTTAGCCAGCTTGTGGCGCGAATTTACTCTTTAATGTGCAGTTCTGGGCTCTTGGCAAATGTATATGAGCATGTAACAGCCCCCAGCCAAGGCGGAGTTCTTTCTAAAAAGCTACCTCGTGTCCCTTTGTAGTCCCCTCCCCAGCCTCAGCAAGGCACCGCCTGTCTGTTTCTCCTCTAAGAAGAAAGTACGTTGTCAACTAAGAAGTACTGTGTCAACTTTCACTTACATGATGCGTTGGCAGTTTATCCATGCCATACGCATGTTAGAAAGTTTTTCATTCTAAATAATATCAAATTTGGCGACGCGAACACAGTTTTTTATCCACTAGCTAGTTGCTGCTTCTAGATTTGGGCAGTCATGAGTAAAGCTTCTCCAGATATCTGCACGCGGTGCTTTTGTGTGGGGCGCGGACTCCCTTCCTTCTGTAGGAAGGGGACTTCTGGGTCCTCCGGTGTTGGTTTAATGCTGTGTAAGAATCTTGCAGACTGTCGTGCACAATGACAGCACCGTCTCCACTCGCGTTAGTAAGATGCTGCTTACACGTGTTCTGTGTTCTTGGCAGCACTTGGTGTTTTCTGGTTTGTTGGTTTGTTCTTCGTTTTGCTGTTGTTTTCTGTCTGGACCATTCTAAAAAGTGAACAATATTTTTCTGTGGTGGTTTTAATTTGTATTTTTTTTTTCAGGGAGTTTTTATGCTCATGAAATTCCGACCCACCAGTTTCTCACTTAGTATCTTGTGGCCACTTAACCGTCCTCTTGGGATCTCCAACTTTAAACCAGTATCAGCCCCATAAAGCTCAATATGTTTAGTAAAAAAGACCATAAAAACACTTACTCCATATTTGTAGTACACAACACACAAAAAACATAGTAGTGTTAGCCGTAGTTATTTATAGTACAGCTCTTTTCCATACAAATAAATGTCAGTGTTGCCCTAGGACTTGTTCAAATGAGGATGTGTGGTGGAAAGGATCAGGCTGTTTAAACAGGCTTCGGAAGGACTGGAGGGATATGGCCATGGGAAGAGGCGGAGGAAAGACCCTCCCACGAGGGGGCACTGGGGATGGGAGGGGGGCACCATGTGGGCGAGGGCCTGCCTGCTGCTCACCCGTCATCAAGGAGGAGGGATGTGGAAGAAGCCTGGAGCCCCTCAGGCATCTCCACCCACAGGGCTCTTGGTGTGAGCAGCCCTTGTTCTCAGGGCCTGTGCTGGAATGTGTTTTACGATTATACTGTTAACAGTTCAGTCTTTCAGCAGCCATTAATAATGTGTTCATAGTACTATGTACTCTTGACTTGGTTTTGGATGTCCACAAAGCCTCTAAATTCCTTTTTTTGGCCACTTTCCTTGGAAAAGTGTTCTTTTTCAATATGAGAGGGCTTGGGGGGAGCACAGTAGCAGCCTTTGTCAGAGGAAAGCAGGACCTGCTGTTGTTTGTTCCCGTGCTTCTGCAGCTGACCTGCGCACGCGCTTCCCAGAGTCTGCAGCGAGTCCGTCGGGGCAACTCTTGCTTCCTTGCTGCAAATACCAGGTCTTGGATAATATTCACTCTTTCAAGATCAGGTGTCCACGTGGCACAGAGGTTAAGAAAGCAGGCCATCTGCCGGGACCATCGCTGCATGCCAGGACCATCGCTGCATGCATGGGCCAGGTCCTGAGTGCTTATCCTCCAGCTCTGAGGGTCCTGAGTGCGTATCTGCCAGATCTCAGAGACTCGAGGGGCTTGTTTGATAGCAGCTCCCAGTAGGTACCAAAGAGATCGTCCCGCTTTCCTGCCGTCCCAGCCTCCCAGCTCTGTCTGATGCATCTTCTTCCCAGACCCAACTTGAAATGGCTTTTCTTTCTTTGTGGGTCCTGATCGGGTGCCCGGTGGTGTGACTCATGACCCCAAGACATGGGCTGAGGAAGCCAGAGGCTGTGGGTCAGGACGAGTGGCAGGAGACCAGTTCATGAACTTGAAGCCATCAGTGCTCCGAGCCTGTGCTCTGAGGATGTGGAGACAGGCAGGGCGGGTCTATCCCCGCATCCTCACGCCCCTGGTCCATCCCAGCGTCCTCACGCCCCTGGTCCATCCAGCGTCCTCACGCCCCTGGTCCATCCAGCGTCCTCACGCCCCTGGTCCATCCCAGCGTCCTCACGCCCCTGGTCCATCCCAGCGTCCTCACGCCCCTGGTCCATCCCAGCGTCCTCACGCCCCTGGTCCATCCCAGCGTCCTCACGCCCCTGGTCCATCCAGCGTCCTCACGCCCCTGGTCCATCCAGCGTCCTCACGCCCCTGGTCCATCCAGCGTCCATCCAGCGTCCTCACGCCCCTGGTCCATCCAGCGTCCATCCAGCGTCCTCATCCAGCGTCCTCACGCCCCTGGTCCATCCAGCGTCCTCACGCCCCTGGTCCATCCAGCGTCCTCACGCCCCTGGTCCATCCAGCGTCCTCACGCCCCTGGTCCATCCCAGCGCCCTCACGCCCCTGGTCCATCCAGCGTCCTCACGCCCCTGGTCCATCCCAGCGTCCTCACGTCCCTGGTCCATCCCGGCGTCCTCACGCCCCTGGTCCATCCAGCGTCCTCACGCCCCTGGTCCATCCCGGCGTCCTCACGCCCCTGGTCCATCCCGGCGTCCTCACGCCCCTGGTCCATCCAGCATCCTCAGGACCATTTCTCAGGAGAAGCAGCTTGGCTTCACGAGGCCTCTCAAATGCACAGATGTGTGTGACCTGTTAGGAGACAGGTAAAACTAAGAATGAGCTGGTGCAGACCCACCTTCTAGCCCAAGAAAGCTCCAGGATCCTGCATCCTGGGTTCCCCAATCTGAGCTTGTGGGATCTGTTGTACCACGGTGACCCTGTGTAATGACAGCAGCTGACGGCCTCGGCAACACCAGCGCTTGATAAGAGAGAACTCTGAGTTTACGCTCTCCAGATTCTGTATGCCAGACACGCTGGTCTGTAACGGTGACCCGTGTGAAGGTACATTTCTGTGCGTCTATCTCCCTCTGCCTTCTTGATGCATCCTGTCTTTGCTTTCTTTACCTTGCTCCTGAGAATAAGCAAGGTAAGAGTGCTGTTGCTCAAGCCTTGTTCGTTACATTGGTAGCACTTTTACCCCCTGGTAGCTGTTACATTTGTAGCATTACTTCCTGTTAGCTGTCTGAGCAGGAAGCTAATATATTTTCACTTCAATACAGCTAACCCTTAGTAACCCAGAACTTTATGATCACCTGAGGTTTGGAAAAAGCAGATTTCTCTAAAGAAAAAAAGACAAGTGACAGACCATCGTCTCATGTGGTGAGAAGGTGGCAGAAGGAAAGGAACGCCCACAGGGAGAGAGTGCCCATGCGGCCAGCAGATCTGTAAAAGGAGAGAGCAGAGGGAGGAAGGAAGGCTCCACCCCTTCCCCTGGCAAATCACTGGCTGGTCTTGAGCAGGACCCTGGTGCTGGGCACACCTCGGGAACTCTGCCCGTGGAGGTCTTGGGCCAGAGGGCAGCAAGGCTGACCCTGGACGAACCCAATGCCAGGCATGGTGGCACAGAGGCAGCTTACCTGCTCCCCAGCAGCCAATCATGAAATTAGCTCAGGTATTTTCAGAGGCTGTGTGACCTAAAATGCATATGAATACAAACATGATAACACAGCCTGTCTTGTAGTCTGAATTCTCTAGCAATCCAGGGCTCAGGAGAGCTCAGGGTACCTCTCTAAATTCCACCAGCTGATTGGCTCTCGTGGTGCTTTGCTCACAGACCAGCCTAGAGCCTCATCTCCTTGCAGACAGCCAGAACCCTGGACGTCACCTCTGTGATCATTTTCCCTACTAAAAATCCCACAGAAAATAAGATATGGGATGAATCTGTAAAAATTAAGCTCTCTTTTGTCACCTTTGAGTCATGTGTTTCCTGAGTTTAAAGCATACCTCTTCTGCCTGGCATATGTGTTTAATCCAGTCTGCCAATCTTTATCTTTTGACTGGAGAGTTTGAAGCCACTTACATGTAATGTAATCACTCTTAGGTAAAGCCACACTGTTGGCATTTTTGATACTTGCTTTCTTTATATCTTGTAGGTTTTTGCCTTCATGTCTATCCCTACTGGTTTTCTTTGCGTTTGATTTTTTCGCTGATGTATTCTGGCAACCTTTTATTTTTTGATTTATTTATTTATTTGTGTGTGTGTGTGTGTGTGTGTGTGTGTGTGTGTTATCAGAGGGCACTGTATATCTCTGTGGAGCAGACCAAGGGTAACTTTGGGAATCATCCTAGATTGCTTCTTCTTCCTTCTTGTTTTGCTCTGAGATTTCCCAGTCTCTGCCCATCAGGGCCAGAAGTGTGAGTCACAGCTGTTCTGCTGGCATTTTTACATGGGACCTGGATTTGAACTCAGGACTTTCTCCTTGTGAGATAGAGTCTTAACCCCTGAAGTATCTCTCTAGTCCCTGATAACTTTTTGTTTTAATGTGTATTCTGTAGATATTTTCTTTGTAGTTACCACAGGGATTATAGATCCCATCCCAACATCATAGCAATCTATTTTAAACTGATGCCAGCTTCACTTTAATCTTGAATTGTTTTCTGGTTCGGGGCCCTCACTATATACCAGACACCACATAAACACTCTACGCTTATCTCTTTTTCATCCTTGTAGTAGCCTGAGATGCAGGTATCACTCTCTGCATTCTACGTGTAAGGAAAGCAAGCCCAGGGAGAATAACGAATCTGCAGTCTCACAGCTGGAAAGTAACACATAGGGATCCAGTCCAGGCCTGTCACCCCCCCTGTCCCACCGAGCCCACCAACAATCTGAGCTGGCGTTTCCTCTCCACCCAGCATATCAGCTGTGACAGCCTTGCGCCTTGATTCGAACCTGTCACTCGGTTACGTCCTTGAACACTCCGCACACACAACTGATGACTTTTATTTTTATCCGACACTAACATGGACGAGCGCAGCTTTGTGCTAACACAGGAGCGCAGGAACAAGCATCGGAAGTTCAACAGGCCCACGCTGCGTGGAAGTTTTTAACTATGAAAATGATTTCTAATGAAGCAAAACTTGGGACTGTTCACTCAAATGATATATAGAGAGGGAAACAGGTTGCATCGCAGAGGTTTGTTTAACAAATACTTTCTTTTTTGTTAGTCTCCTGCCAGAAACATTGATTGGGAGCATGTGCTGCACTCACTTGTTGATCTTTTACCGACAAATTCTTGGAGATGCGCTTCTGAGAGACAGGACGAACCTGCAAAGTGCGGGTAAGCAGCCTCGCCGCCCCTCGGGTGCCGGCGCTCTGTAGGAGAGCCACGTGCCCGCCCCGGCCCGTCCCGGACTCTCCCGGCCCCTCCCGGCCCCTCCCCCAGCCCCTCCCCCAGCCCCTCCCCAGCTCCGCCCCCAGCCCCACCCGGCCCCTCCCCCAGCCCCTTCCCCAGCCCCTCCCCAGCTCTCTCCGGCCCCTCCCCCAGCTCCTCTCCGCCCCTCCCCGGCCCCTCTCCCAGCTCCTCTCCAGCTCCTCCCCGGCCCCTCTCCCAGCTCCTCTCCAGCTCCTCCCGGCCCCTCTCCCAGCTCCTCTCCAGCTCCTCTCCAGCCCCTCCCTGACCCCTCTCCAGCCCCTCCCGGCCCCTCTCCAGCCCCTCCCCGGCCCCTCTCCAGCCCCTCCCCGGCCCCCTCTCCAGCCCCTCCCCGGCCCCTCTCCAGCCCCTCCCCGGCCCCTCTCCAGCCCCTCCCCGGCCCCTCTCCAGCCCCGCTTCAGCCCCTCTCAAGCCCCTCCCCGGCCCCTCCCCCGGCCCCTTCCCCCGGCCCCTCCCCGACCCCTCTCCCGGCCCTCCCCGGCCCCTCCCCGACCCTCCCCGGCCCCTCTCCAGCCCCTCCCCGGCCCCTCTCCAGCCCCTCCCCGGCCCCGCTTCAGCACCTCCCCGGCCCCTCCCGGCCCCTCTCCGGCCCCTCCCCGGCCCCTCCCCAGCCCCTCCCGGCCCCTCTTCAGCCCCTCCCGGCCCCTCCCCGGCCCCGCTTCAGCCCCTCTCCAGCCCCTCCCCGACCCCTCTCCCGGCCCCTCCCCGACCCCTCTCCCGGCCCCTCCCCGACCCCTCTCCCGGCCCCTCCCGACCCTCTCCCGGCCCCTCCCCGGCCCTCCCCCGGCCCCTCCCGACCCCTCCCCCGGCCCCTCCCCGACCCCTCTCCCGGCCCCTCCCCGGCCCTCCCCGACCCCTCTCCAGCCCCTCCCCGGCCCCGCTTCAGCCCCTCCCCCGGCCCCTCCCGGCCCCTCTTCGCTTCGCCCCTCCCCGACCCCTCTCCGGCCCCTTCCCGGCCCCTCCCGGCCCCTCTCCGGCCCCTCCCCCGGCCCCTCCCCCGGCCCCTCCCCGGCCCTCCCCCGGCCCCTCCCCCGGCCCCTCCCGGCCCCTCTTCAGCCCCTCCCCCGACCCCCTCTCCAGCCCCTCACCGGCCCCTCTCCAGCCCCTCTCCAGCCCCTTCCCCGACACCTCTCCGCTCCTCTCCAGCCCCTCCCCCGGCCCCTCCCCGACCCCTCTCCAGCCCCTCCCCCGGCCCCTCCCCGACCCCTCTCCAGCCCCTTCCCCGGCCCCTCCCCGACCCCTCTCCAGCCCCCTCCCCCGGCCCCTCCCCGGCCCCTCTCCAGCCCCTCCCCGACCCCTCCCCAGCCGGTCTTCTGCCTGTGAAGGTGACGTTTTCTCAGGGCAGCACCTGAAGATATTCACCTTCACGTTCTGAATTCTAGAGAGCCGAGATTATGAGTCTAATGTGCTCATGTTTTCCTTTTCATTCTCTGAGTAACCTGGGTTTTTACTTATTAGAGAGAGAGACCCATGTATGCCGCGGTACATAGGTAGAAGTCAGTCCTCTCCTCCCCCTACACGGGCTTCTAGAGACTGAAATCTGGTGGGAGCCGCACCTTAGCCACTGAGCGCTCTCGCCGGCCCCTGTATTTTTCCTGTGCAGTATGCATATCATCTGGGGAGAAAACAAAATCATCCGCATATTACTCGTTCTTTCTTCAAGTAATGACATGCGACAAACCAGCGAGTCTATGCAATCGCCTTCTGGTTTCTATGTACTGTTCTCAGTCGGATGTTTTTCTCCAAGTAAATTTTTTAAAAATCAAGTAGCTTCCATGCACAGATAATACTAAATAAGTCAAGCACAGAAGGTCCACTCTATGGGGTACCCCCTGAACTCGGAATCAGTCAGCGTCCACATAGCTGCTCTGCTGTGTTGGACATTGCGCCGTCGCAGTCGACCTGCTGATGGGGCGATCAGCCGCGAGAACATGACACGAGTGGCCCTTCGGCCTCAGCGTGACTGGGCTGAAGGGAGGCAGGGAGCACGTCTGGGAAGGTCTGGAGCGTTCGCAGGTGAATAAAGGTTTCTGCGAGCAGGAATTAGACACGCGGGCAGTGTGAGGGGTGTGCGGACCCTTTGTAGACAGCAGGACCAGCATGCCGAAGAGCCAAGGCAAGAAAATGGGCATGTGGGAGGGTCTGGATTTGAAGGCGGGCAGGTGTTGGGGGAGCAGAGTGAACGCGCCCCCCAGTGACGCCGCGCTGTGGACCAGGGGTCTTCCTAGACAGGAGTCCTCGTCCAGGGACTTGCCCCCAGGAGCGGAGGAGCCGCGCAGGAACTTCCACTAGCTAGTTAGCACCCTAGCGGAGAACAGTAACGCCTTCTGACTGCCCTAGCCCGACCTTAGGGAGTCTAAAAGCCTTCGCCAAGGGCAGGAGGTCGAAGATGTGTCCTTTCAGCACTAGCGATTCACTTGGATTTCATCCCGAGATCCTCCCAATAAGATGGAGAGAAAGGAATGGTGTGGTCTGAGGATTCACCATAATGGAGTACATCGCCCTTGACATTTCAGAAGCATCCCCCGTGGTTTAAATGTGTCCAGACTTTGTGATTGTGATGGTATTAGGAGGAGAGTTTTCTGAGATATTTAGGCCCAAAGCCCCACCGGCCATGAGTGGCTTTAGGTGCCATTACAGAATTCATCTCACCTGCCCTTCCGCTTTCCTCCATGGCACAGAATTGTTTTACAAAAGACAGTATGGCCACCCTCTCCTCATTTCAGAATGCCTTGGGATATGGCACAGAACAGAGAGAAATGAGGGGACTCCCTGAGCTACCCCTGGAGGTCAGAGTGTATAAAAGGGGTTATCAATAAATGATCCGGCATGATTATTTTAATCTAAATGGATGTGTTGATATCTATTGCAGCAAAGTAAAAATGAAGTCTGCATAAAATTCTTCATGTTGTGTTTCAGATTTAATTAGTCACCCAGTGCTGGCCACCTTCCCCAAGCTCCTGGAGCAGCCCGATGTGATGGATGCTCTCCGGGTGGGTAGCGCCCCACGATGAAACGCGCTGGGTCCTGAAAGTAGTTTGTGGAAATGAGTCTGGTCACCGGCTGTAAGCTGTGTGTGTGCGCGTGTGTGTGTGTGCGCGCGCGTGTGTGTGTGTGCATGTGTGTGAGTGTGCATGTGTGCAAACACGAGTGCATGTGTGCCATGGCATGCTGGGATGACTGTGGAGCCAGTTTTCTTTCGTCTCTCCCTGGCTTCCAGGGAGCATGCTCGGGTCGTCACGGCTGCACTGCAAGCGCCTTTTCGCACACTGAGCACGTTTATCTGCCTAAGGCTTTGCTTTTTCAGTGACTTGATGTCTCCCAATCCTTGTCCATTGTCCAGCGAACTCAGCCTCATCCTTCCAACCTCACAGTGAAAGTTGCTTCCCAAGGGCCACCCTCCCTGGGGCAGCAGGCAGGCGGCAGGTGGGCGGCCGGGTGCCTGCTGAATGCACCGTCGCGCTGTGCCGCCTGTGTGCTTCTCGACTGAAGATGACAGTGACAGTGCTCTAACATCAAAGTCCTCTAACATCTGACTCTTCGGAAGAGGGTCAAGATGACACATCATCTTTAAGTTAACCCATGTTGTGCTGTCTGAAGTAGCAGCTGAATGTTAGATGAAAGAATATGATGAAATCTCCAATTTTCATCCAATGTAGAATTTCCACACATACTGTTTCATGTAGCTCAACATGACCATCAGGGTCAACAAATGCATAAGCCCATTCCACCCAAGGCATGTGTCCACACAAGACATGTGTCCACGCAAGACGTGTGTCCACGCAAGGCATGTGTCCACGCAAGACATGTGTCCACGCAAGACATGCCCACGCAAGACGTGTCCACGCAAGACATGTGTCCACGCAAGACATGTGTCCACGCAAGACATGTGTCCACGCAAGGCATGTGTCCACGCAAGACATGTGTCCACCCAAGGCATGTGTCCACCCAAGGCATGTGTCCACCCAAGGCATGTGTCCACCCAAGGCATGTGTCCACGCAAGGCACACACAGATAGCAGGCACTATGGTAGAGTCCAGGGCCTTAAAGATTCAGCTGCAGCAAGTAGGACCAGGACCCAGTCTCACTAAAGAGACACTAAAGAGTCCTGGGTCAGACTCTGGAGTCAGGAAAGGTTTTTCGCTTTGCAGATGCCTGACAGTGTTGTGCAGTGTGGGGAGGAGCAAACGCTGGCAAGGTAGAAGGAATGATCCTTGAGCGAGGGTGTCCATGATGCCTGCAAATGGACTGGGGGGACCAAGGGTGGCCACAGTCAAGGCTCAGTGTGGAGGGCAAGGTGGCAGGAGGTGGGTGACTGGGAGATTTTTTGCAAGCTGGTTCCTCGGTATAGGGAGGTGGAGCAGCCTGTGTGCAGGGAGAAGCCGGCTCGTCGGGAGGGCTGCTGAGGACGAGGTCACACTGTCGTGGGCTTGGGTTAAGGTGCAGGATCCTTTCACAGGCTTTTTATCTCAGAGATGAAGTGAAAAGACTCCTGGGGCAGTTTTATTGGAGTTTGAGAGAGCAAATGACAGGGCAGGTAGAGCTGGAGATCGTGGGGCTACAAGGAAGAGGGAGATGAAGAGGGAAAAAGTGGGTTACGCTTCCTGAGTTCAAGACTGCAAGCAGGCTGGCGTGGTGGTGCGAGCAGCAGCGGCCGCGTGTGGTCAGTGAGAGGAGGAAGCGAGGGTTAGGGCAGGAGGCTTGGGGTTCTGGCCAGTGTTGGAAAAGAGGGGAAGAAAGTGGAACATGACATCTTTAGTAGAGTGATTCCAAAGACACTTGAGGCTGGAGTGGATCAACCCAGGGCCTTTGCTCCGTCTAGTGTTTGGAAGGATGAGTCCTCCCTTCACTCCCCCCCAGGTGATCCGGCCCCGCAGCCTGTGTTCCAATTGTGCACCATCCAAGGGGGAATCATTTAGCTTTACTATTACTTGGTTGGGACATGTGATCAGTGTTGTTCCAGTTGCCTGGAGCCAGATGTCACCACAGCAATCACGACTGTCGTGTGCTCTTGTCAGTTTACCTCTAGTTTTCTTAGGGCCTCTTCAAAGCCCGTCACTGGTTCATCTTTGTGCAGTTAGTTCCAAGCGCTTGGGGGTCTTTATCATTGCCAATACGCCAGTGCTCTTGCTCTTATTCTAGCAGTGCAAGGCCAGAGCGAGAAAGCCTTGACTCCCGAACGTCTCAAATGACCTTGCAGAGCAGCTGGCTGTGGGGTCTGCTCCTTTCTGCTCTTTCTGTCCTTACAGGCCTGACAGGAGCAACAGAAAGACAAATCATCCTCCAAGGCTGACATTAGACTGAAATTGGTGCATATGCTGGCATGACCAGGGTGGAGGCTTCTACCACAATGAGGAAGCTTGAGAAACTACTCGTTGGGCATCATTTGGAGTTCTTTGGTGTAGCTGGATAATGCAGTTTGTCTTACTGTTTCCCCTCTCAAGCCATTGGTGCCATAGTGTTCATTCATTACTTAGAACACTCCTGTACCCAGCAAGAGCACCAGCAGAGTCCTCTAGATTAGGGGCTATGCTGCCACAGGAAGCCCCCAGGTATCATCAAACAGGGAATGGGAACCGTCATGCTAGGAAGTGCCTAAGCTAATCTAGACCAAAGTCTGCATTTCCTTGATGGACAGATGGGCCGGAGACATGCAGTAACCTTGCTGGCCTTGGAGGTCAGGAGCAGCCCAGCCAGGGCAGTCACTGCGGGTCAGCTCTGGGAGAGCCTAGATGTCCACAGGCACAAGAGGGTTGTCCATGCCATTATTAAGTAGGGGGTGGGGGGAAGCAGACTAAACCCATATGAGGCTCACTAACTATACTTAAATATCCGTATCCATGCCCCAACACTACGGTACACGGGTACAGATATGCATATGTGTATGTGTGTATAGATGTATGCATGTATATGCATGTGTGTACATGTGTGCATGTGTGTATTTGGGTTTTTTTTGAGTATAACTTCTGTCTTTATTTTTTTCATTTTTTTATTTATTTTTTTCCACTCATACAAACTTAATAGGTTACCCCGTCCCCTCCCTCCCTCTACCCCTCCCTGGATCCCCTTGCTCCCTCCCCCTTTTTCCCTTTCATTCCCCCCTCCCTTTTTCCCAGTGCCCCCTCCCCCTCTCCCTGGAGCATCCTTTAGTGTGCATGTTAAACTTCCCTCTGGGTTCTCCTCTCTGATAAGGTGTAAGGACTCAGTAGCATTGCCTAGAGCTCTTTCTGGTGTTCTCCTTTAGTGTAGGAACACTATTGTGGCTGTTAACCCCTTCCTCTAAGGATCCTAGTGCTTGTGATCCATGCTACACTTTGGGGGGGGGGTCAATGATATGTCAGTCATTGCGCAGGTCATGCAAAGTCCTATTATTACTTCGGCCCTAACTTGTGTGGAGTATTTTGCAAATAGTTGCTCCTCCCCATATTTAGGCTCTTACAATCTTACCGCCCCCTCTTCGGCAAATTTCCCTGAGCTTTAGGATGGGGAGAGATTAGGCTGGCCTGGTTCCAGGTGATTAATGTAGGGTCTCTGATGTTCTGAATTATGGTTTGTTGTTTTTTTTGCTGCTCCTGCACCACCCTTGGCTCCATCCTGATGGGTATTGGATGTCACCTCCTAGCCAGAGATAAAAGGCTGTTAAAATAGAGTCTTATTATAAGAGTAGATTCAAAGGTAGATGGAATAAGAGTAGGAGACCGCAGTGGTGGGGGTGGTGTCAATCTCTCATTTGCAGGATGGTTACCATCTATCTGCCAGACTCTATGCCCTCCCCTTCTGGTGAGATCATACCCCCTCAGTTGCAAGTGACCAGGAAGGAAAGTCTGTGAGCTTAACCAGATGTCTCATTACTTACTTATAGTACTTAATGGTGACCTATTTTCTCTGCTGTAGCCTGATCCCCTCTCTCCTTGTTGCTGGCAGGACCCTCCTTCCCCTTCCCTCTTGTTTATAATCTGAAATTACTGTAGGTATTACAGAGATTTATCTTTGAGTGTGTCACTAAGTGGGTTTGGTACTAGGATCCACCTAGTAAGGAGTACATGCAACACTTAATTTTCCATGTCTGGGATACTACACTCAATATAATTTTTTCTAATTCCATCCATTTCCTGGCAAATTTCATTAATTCATCTTTTTTGATGGCTGAGTAGTATTCCATTGTATAAATGTACCACATTTTCCTTATCCACTTGTCAACTGTTGGGCATTTGGGTTGATTCCATGACTTTGCTATTGTAAACAGTGCTGCTATGAACATGGTCGTGCTTGTGCCATTGAGGTGAATTTTTGCTGTATGGGGGTTATTCCCAGAAGTGGAATAGCAGGTTCATATGGCATTTCAATCTCTAACTTTTTTAAGAATTGCCAGACTGCTCGCCAGAGTAGTGTATAAGCCTGCATTCCCACCAGCAAGGTAGGAGAGTTCCCTTCTCGCCACATCCTCTCCAGCATTTGGTGTTGTTTGTACTGTGGATTTTTGCCATCCTGACTGGGGTGAGATCATATCTCAGGGAGGTTTTGATTTGCATTTCCCTGATGGCTAAGGAAGTGGAGCATTTTTTAAGATATTTGTTAAACAATTCAATTTCATCCCTGGTAAAATTTCTTTTAAGTTCCAAGGCCCACTTTTTTTAATTGGGCCATTTGTTTCCTTGGTGTTTAGTTTTCTAAGTTCTTTGTGCACTCTGGATAATAGAGCTCAATCAGATATGTGGTTAGTGAAGATTTTCTCACATTCTGTGGGTTGCCTTTTTGCTCAGGTTACAATCTCTTTATCTGAACAGAAGATAAGATCCCATCTGTTCAGTGTTGGTTGTAGTGACTGTGCTATTGGATTTCTGTTTAGGAACTGTTGGCCTAGTTCAATCAGCTCGAGGGAGTTCCCTACCCTTTCAACTAAGGTTTTCATAGTCTCTGGCCTTGTATTGAGGTCCTTGATCCATTTGGAATTAATTCTTGTACATGGTGACAAGTACAGGTCCAGTTTTAATCTTCTGCATGTGGACATCCAGTTTTGCCAGCACTATTTGTTGAAGACACTGTTCTTTTTCTATTGGATTTTTTGGGCCCCTTGGTCAAAGATCAAATGGATGTTATTGTGTGAGCTTATATCTGGGTCTTCAACCCTTATCCATTCATCTGTGTGTCTATTTTAGAGCCAGTACTGACTGTTTTTATAATTATGTATTTGTAGTATAGATTAAGGTTTGGTATGGTGATACCTCCAACAGTGTTTTTTGTTACTCAGGATTGTTTTTACTGGGTCTTTTGTGCTTCCATGTGAATTTTGAGATTGTTTTGGTCAATTTCTTTAAAGAATTGCTTTGGGATTTTGATTGGTATAGCATTGAATCTGTATATTGCCTTTGGATGGTCATTTTTAAGATATTGATTCTGCCAATCCAGGAACATGGAAGGTCTTTCCACCTTCTGGTATCTTCTGTAATTTCCTTCTTTAGGGTTTTAAAGTGTTCATTGTAAAGATCTCTTATTTCCTTGGTTAGGTTTATACCAAGGTATTTCATTTTTTTAGGGGCTATAGTAAATGGGATTGTTTCTCTTAGGGCTTTTTCACTTCTTTCATCTTGGGGATATAGGAAGGCCACTGATTTTTGTATGTTTATTTTGTATCCTGCCACCTTGCTGAACTCCTATATTAGTTCCAGGAGTTTTCTGGTGGAGTTTTTGGGTTCACTCAGGTATACGATCATGTCATCTGCAAATAGAGATAACTTGACTTCTTCCTTGCCAATTTGAATCCCTTTTATGTCCCTTTCTTGTCTTATACTTCAGCTAAGACTTCAAGTACAATATTGAATAGAAGTGGTGAGAGTGGACAGCTTTGTCTAGTTCCTTATCGAAGCAGGAATGCTTCAAGTTTTTCGCCATTTAGTATAATCTTTGCTGTTGGCTTGTTGTATATAGTTATTATATTGATAAAATTTCCTTTCATTGCAACTGTCTCTAGGGTTTTGATCATAAAAGGCTGATGGATCTTGTCAAAAGCTTTTTCTGCATCTATCAAGAGTATCATGTGATCTTGAATTTTGGACTGGTTTATATGGTGAATTATGGTGAATTACATTTATTGATTTGCGTATGTTGAACCAACCTTGTGTGCCTGGGATAAAGCCTGCTTGATCACTGTGAATGATCTTTTTGATGTTTTTTAATCCAATTTGCTAAGACTTTGTTGAGAATCTTTGCATCTGTGTTCATAAAGAGATTGGCCTATAGTTTTCTTTTTTAAGTATATCTGTATTAGGTTTTGGGATTAAGACGATATTAGCTTCATAGAAAGAATTTGGTAGTGTTCCTTTCTTTGCTATTTGATGGAACAGTTTAAGGAATATTGGTGTTATTTGTTCCTTAAATGTGTGGTAGAACTCTGTGCTGAATCCATCTAGTCCAGGACGTTTTTTGGTGGGAAGACTCGAGATTACTTCATCTATTTCCTCATATGTTATAGGACATATATATATATATAACATATATAAATATATGTTATATTTAAATAATTCAAAACTTCCTGATTGAATTTAGGTAAGTTGTGCTTACTTAGGAATTCGTCCATTTTTTTGTGTTATCAAATTTCACAGAGTATAAGTTTTTGAAATATGACCTTATAATTCTCTGAATTTCTTGGGTATCAGTAGTGATAATTCCATTTTCATTTCTAATTTTTTTAATTTGGGTTTTCTCTCTGTTGTTTTTGGTTAATTTAGCTAGGGGTGTATCAATCTTACTGATTTTTTCAAAGAACCAGATTTTTGACTGGTCAATTCTCTATCGTTTTCCTTATCTCAATTTTGGATATTTCTCCCCTGATTTTGCCAATCTCCTCTCTTCTACTGCTTTGGGATCGGATTGCTCTTGTGTCTCTAAAGCTTTAAGCTGAATTGTTAAGTTATTTATTCATGATGGTTCTGTTTTTTTGATGTAGGCATTAAGAGATATGAACTTACCTCTTAGGAAACTTTCATTTTATCTCAAAGATTTTGATAGGTTGTATTTTCATTATCATTTGCTTCCAGGAAATCTTGAATTTCCTTTGTAATTTCCTCCTGAATCCAATTCTCATTCAGCATCATAGTGTTTAGTTTCCAGGAGTTAGTGTATTTTCTGTTGTTTGTTGTGTTTCAGATGTCAAGCTTTAGACCATGATGGTCTGATAGGGTATAGACTAGAATTTCAACTTTCCTGTATATGTGGAGATTTGTTTTGTGGCCCAATATGTGGTCTATTTTGGAGAAAGTTCTGTGTACTGCTGAGAAAAATGTGTATTCTTTGGTGTGTGGATGAAAAGTTCGATAGAGATCAGTAAAGGTCCATTTCAGTAAGAGTTTGATTAAGTTCCACTCTGTTAAGTTTTTGACCTGTTGATCTATCCCATGTTGAGAGGGTGGTATTGAAATCCCAAAGAATTATCATTTGGGGGTTGATTTCTTGCTTTAGACACTGTAGCATTTGCTTAATGAATGTGGAGGAGCCCTATTAGGTGCATATATGTTCAGTATTGTGAAGTCTTCCTAGTGAGTTGTACCTGTGGCTAAAATGTAGTATCCATCTGTGTCTCTTATGATTTTTTTTGGTTTGAAGTCCACTTTGTCCGATAGCATAATAGCTACTCCTGCCTGTTTCCTGGTTCCAATAGCTTTCAGAATTATTGACCAGCCTTTTATTTTTAGGATGTGCCTATCATTTGTGGTGAGATGAGTTTCCTAAAGGCAGCAGATTGATGGGTTGTGATTTTTAATCCAAGTTTATAATCTGTGTCTCTTGATTGGTGAGTTAATTCCATTGACATTTAATATAATGGAGAAATTATTTTTAATTCCAGACACTTTTTATGTTTAGTGGCTTTCGTAAGTGTATTATTTGGCTTTTAGGTTTTAGTGGTATTATACTTCCCTTCTGTCCTCCTGGATACACTTGTTCTTTTCTTCAAGCTTGAGTATCATTCTAGCATTTTTTGAAGGCCTGGTTTGGTAGACATGTAAGCCTTCAAATTGTCTTTGTGCTGGAAAACTTTTATTTCTCCCTTGATCATGACAGATAGTTTTGCCAGGTATATCAGCCTGGGTTGATATTTTTGCTCATTCAATACTTGAAGTACGTCTCTCCAAGCTCTTCTTGCTTTTTCTGTTTCCATTAAGAAGTCATTTGTTATTTTAATAGGTTTACTTTTAAAAGTGACTTGTTTTTTTCCCTTGAAGTTCTCAGCACCTTTTCTTTGTCTTGAATGTGGAATGTTTTGACTATTATTTGCCATGGTGAATTTCTATTTTGGTCATATCTGTTTGGAGTGCAGAATGCCTCTTGTATTTGGATGGGCCTCTCATTTTTTTAGAAATAATTTTTTATTATTTATCATTTATTCAATTTTGTGTGTATGCGTGTATGTGTGTGTGTGTGTGTAGAACCACAGACGGATTTGGGAACCACCATGGACCACCTCCACCTCCTCCTTGTTTACTCTGCCCCGGGATTCACAGGCTCTGCCCTACCAGAACCAGAAACGCAGACTGCCCCCACTTCCTCCTGGTGTCTATACGTAGGGTCTAGGATCTGAACTCAGGACCTTCCACTGCAAGGCAGAGGCTTAACCCCTGAGCCACCTCTCCAGCCCTGGGCCTCTCATTCTTTAGATGAGGAAAGTTTTCCTTTATGATAATTTGGAAAATTTCCTCAGGTGTGGTCTTTTGAGATTCTTATTCTGGTATTCCATGAATGCACATGTTAGGCTTCTTCAGGGTGTCCCATAACTCTTGAATATTTCTCTCAAGTATCTTTTTGGCTTTACTCTTCCATTGAGCTGGTTAATTCTTCCACTTTGTCTTCAAGATCTGAAATTCTATTTTCTGCTTCATTAGTTCTGCTGATAAGACTCTCTGTTGAGTTCTGGATTGAAGATAACTTGTCTTTTAGTTCAATTTTAAACTCTGCTTGAGACTATTTTAACTGCTCTATGCCTATTTTTGTTTCTTGAACTGTTTTTCTCAACTCCTCCAAGTGTCTGTTGTGTTCCTCTTCAAAGTGGTTGATGCGATTTATTTAACTCCTCCTGGATTTCCTCTTTCATAGTATTGATCATGGTAATGATCATGCTTTGAAAGTCATTATCTTGGGTCTGGCTTTCTTGGTTATTTTCTGTGCATTTGTTCTGGTTGGAATCTATTATTATGGGGTTAATTTTTTCAGTGGGAGATTTGTTTTCTTGGGTTTTGTTTCTCATGGATTTGCACTTTGACTTGGGCATTGTTATTTTCTCTCTTAAGACCTTCTTTCAGTTTCTGTGTGTTTTTGACTGAACTGAATTGGTTGGTATTACTACTCTCGAGCAGTTATTACTAGTGTTTGCCTTGGAGTTGGGTACGCTTGTCTGTTATTTCCTAGATGAGGCTGAGAAGCAGTATGTCCTCACTGGACCACAGGCGTCCTGGGCGGAAAGGGGAGAGCTGCTAGATGGCGGCTGTGCAGTTGACCTGGGACCTGGAGTGTGGTCTAGTCGCCTTCCCTATCCTGGAACAGACTGGGTGCTGCTCAGGCTGGCTGGTGGGAGGAGCTAGGACAAGCTGGTGGTGACCTGGGAGCTGGCAAAAATCTCCTTTTCTCTGCCACTGCTTGAGTTTCCCTTTGGGACTATGATTCCTTCTCTTCGATGGTCTCATGACTGGTGGTCAATGACGGGTAAGGCTCCATATGAGGGTGGTGACCAACCTAAGACAAGCACAGTCACCTATATTCCACGCAGCTGAAGAGGCTTGGGGTTGCCCCAGCTGTCATGGTCCCCACTGAAAAAATTTTATAAATAAAAGGGCGAAAATGTGGCACTATCGATTCAGGGAGGCCCTAGCCAGGACTCCCAAATCTAGGAAGTCTGGCTACAGATAAGCCTGAAAAGGAACCAACAGGCAGTGGGATGGACAACCAATGGGAAGGAAGGATGAACAACCAATAGGAAGCGGCTATCTAACCTGGACACTAGTAAACAGCTAAATGATTGGTGGCTGCTCTCCCCCTCCCCTGAGCAGAGGGGTGGCCACACCTGATTGGACCCGGACCCTATAGAAGCCCAAACACTTCCTGAGTAAAGTTGAGTCTGTGGCCAACTCGTCATCTGCCTGCTGCTTCTCGCCTGACTCCTGGGGTCTGGGTGGTGACCCCGTTGCCGGCTCGCCTATTCGCCTTGTGCCCACGAGGTCCCGCCATTTCTCCTCTTCCCCCGGCTGGCCTGGTGGGGGATTCGGCAACAGGGGGGATTTACCTGAGAAGCAGTGTGTCCTCCCTGGACTGTGAGCGCCCCAGGCAGAAAGGCCATGTGTGTATTTGTATATGTGTGCATGTGTATGTTATATGACTGTGTATGCACTCGTGTATATGTGTGTCTATGCATATGAATATGTATACGTGATATGTATATATGTGTGTCTGAATTTTCTTACTTTATTCAAATGATAAGCAGTAAAAATCACACCCTTCAGTATTTTCTCCTGGCTGCCGCATGGCACGGGAAGCTGGGCTGTGCTGGGGTGTCTGACTTGCGTGGGTCTGGGGTATCTGACTCGCATGGGTTTCTCACTTGGGGTACCCATCCAGCATAGGCCTGGTGCAGACCGACCCCACTCCAGAGTCAGACGTAGGCCGCTGGCAGCTCTCTTGGAGTCTTGGAGCACCACCTGGAAAGAGCAGCCACCTTTGGGCTCTGCAGGGAAACCTGGCAAACCACCCTTGGGTTTTCTACTGTCTTTGCCTCAAGAGCCTTCTGCTTGTGTTTCATTGGCCAGAACCAGTCATGTGGTCTACAGAAGATTTAGGCCTCTGTTTGTTCCAGAAGGGAGAGGTGGATCTTGGTGAGGTAGCAGTGACCCCTGCACACTACTTCCTGTCCCCCACAAAGCAACTCCACAAGTCTACCTTTCTGCTGACCCACTGAAAACTAAAGTTGATCTTCACACCACTAAATAGTAGGCAGACTTCTACCACGCATGAAATCTAAATTGTTCAGTGATAATCACATAAGTCCATATTTGGTCTTCTAAAGCTCCCCTTGTGAAAGTGTGTGAGCCTCTTTGCTTTTACTAGCTAAGTTCAGTTTAGAGTTAGCATTCAATAATGACACGTGGTCTGTCCAGTAAAACACTGTGGCTCTGGAAGATTCCTCTCCGCCCTGAGGACCGACAGGTGCTGAGTTACCGAGCAGAGCACCACATTCCCGCAGGCAGAAGTAACTGAGCACACCAAGACCTCTCATGGTCAGATGCAGCGCCCCCTTTCCTTGCACAGAAAATCTCTTTCTTAGCACTCCAAGTCCATAGGCTGCCCATGAGATCAAGCACCAGTGAGAGGACAGCTACAGAGCTACACAAACCCCCAATCCAGAAACAACCAGGGACCCTGGTGGACTTGCTGTCTGCCAGACTGGCTGGGTGGAGACCTTGTGGGATCCACTGAGCGCTGGGCTTTTGATTTCTTCAAAGAAGCTTTCATGAGGCCAGTGGGTAGACTGGCAATACGTCCTTGCCACCCATCTTCGGTCTATCTCACCCACACACTGTCACCATGGCAGTAGGAGACCTGTTGCCATGTGTGGCATTTGGCAGGCTAGCCTGGTTGTGTTGCTATCTTCTTCCCTTAGAAGTTCACAACGACTGTGGTCAGCAAGGTGTCACGCCGCCGACTGTCTTCATGGATTAGTTTCAGTCTGTAATGACCATGAGCGTCAGAGGATTCCTCCACAGATACATCCAGCCCGTCGGGCGGGTTCTAGCTGCTGAGAGTCAGGCCCCATTAGAGAGCCCTGAGTGTTGGATATTGCAAAGTCTTTCTGACCCTGCCCCAGAGTTTAATTACAGAGTTAAATCATGAAATGTTGCAAGGAATTGTGGACACATGGATTAAGATATTATTTCTGCCTTGCTTCTTTAGAGTTCGTGGGCTGAGAAAGAAAGCACACTGAAGAGATCAGAGAAGGTAATGTGATTTTTCACCTGTAACTTAAGCCTTACAGCACTGATTCCCCATGCATTCTAATGCATCTGTCATGGTAACCATGGCTATAAAGTACTCAGCCCAACTGTGGCAGTGTGGTCCAAAGACATGCTTTAAGAAGGATAATGTGTTTATGTCTCAATATGAAAAGAAACCTTCAATCCGGGATAGTCATTTCAGATCCCTGAGTTTTATTTAAATGAAGGGAGAGTTTCTAAGCCAAATTCTCTCAGTTGGCTACCAAAGTGTACTATTAAAAAAGAATCCCCCATGGGAAAACTCACAGCTAAAGTTCTTGCCACAGGAGCATAAGAACTGAGTTTGATGGGATCCCCAGATCCTTAGTGAAAATGCTGGATGGGTGTGGCGGCACCCCGTAACTGCTGCCCCGAGAATCCGCAGAGCAAGCCCTACTGGCTCAAAACAGTAAGGTGGGGAGCTCTCATTGCGATGAGCTGCTTCGGGGCTCTCCTGCAGAACCACTCAGCTCTGTTTCACAGTAACCCTCACTTCTCCTGCCTCGGGGTGCCCATTCCCAGGGGGCACTCGGGCCTCGCCGTCCCCCCTCAGGTGACTGTGTCCTTTGGGAATGATGGCTGTGGTGGTGTTTCCCCAGAGAGACCAAGAGCTGCTGAAGGCCAGGTTCGTCCTGGCCTACCACGACTGCGCGCTGCCCCTGCTGCGCTCCACGCTGCTGCCCCCGCTCAGGTGGGCGGAGGAGGAGGCCGAGGCCGCCCGGTGGAGAGCCATCGCCGAGTTCCTCAAGCAGAGCCGCGAGGAGGAGGGCTCGCTGAAGGCCCTGCTCTCGCCCGACGGGGTCCACGCGCCCTTTGACCTTGCCGAGCAGACCTACGACTTCTTGGGGGAGGTAAGAAAGAACTTAGCCTGACCGGGGCCCCCATCGACTCCCGCTGGGCCTGGCCCCTGGCGTTGACGCGAACCATGTGGCCAAAGAAACTGACCTGCTGCCGCTGCGGTCTCGCTCTTCTGTGTATTTGCAAAGAAGTATCTGACGACCAAACTATATTCAAAATAAAATAAATTTTGATAGTAATACTGTTGTATCAAAGTTTGTGCTTTATTCAAAAACCAACTACTTGTTTCAAGTAATAGGTGTCTATAAAATCAAGTTTTTAGTAAAAGTTAAATTTATGATTATTCAAGAAAGGGAAAAGATAGTCCACAAATGAGAAGATATTTCCAAGTTATGTATCTCATAAGAGCTCAGTATCCCAAGGCTGGGAGTGTTGTCTTATAAAGCACCTGCTGATCTAGTCACACAAAGTCTGGGTTCTCCCCCAGCACTGTAAAAAAAAATGGAAAAGGATTTTATTATGCAGATTATATAAAATTGTGAATACTGCTTATGTCATTTATCCTATCATTTAAGAAACTGAGTTTATTGTGAATCCTTTCATTGATTCATAATATTTATCCTATCATTGGACAAATAAAAGGCAAAGTCATCTTTGTCTTTCCAAAGCAAGGCAAGTGCTCCTCTCTGTCAAAAAGCTGAAAAACTGGACTGAGGAGATGGTTTATCTGTTAAAGTGCTTGTCACACTAGCAAAAGACTGGAGTTCACATCCCCAGGACCCATGTAAAAAAATCTCTGGCCAACAAGGCGGCCCACCCGTAATTCCAGCCCTGTAAGGCAAAGGCAGGGATCCCCAGAGGAAGTTGGCTCGCAAGAATACCCTAGTGGTGCGCTTGGAATTTAATTAGAGACCCAGGCTCTCAGCACGAAGGTAGAGAATGATTCTTCCCATCACCCTTAGACTTGCTCATGCACACCCATCCACACCCTTGTTGCCCACCCACATGCAAACACACACACACACACACACACACACCATACACTCATACACATGGGAAAAAACAGTTACATTGGAATGGAGTTGACTTGGTTTTTCAGAGAAAAAGAGACAAGCCAACTGTGGTCTTTCAAACAGCATTTCTTCCAAATAAATTTGTAGTTGTTGCAAAATGCCTCAAGCCTTTCTTATTATCAATTAATAATATTATCTGGCATGATATGAGTGATATAATATGCCCGGCAGTGATAAGTTTATTAATAACCAGTACATTACTTGATATTAACCGAGTGTGTGTTTGGCAATGATCTAAGTTCCCTCGGTCATCTTTGTAGTTCATATATGGAGTTAAGGAACTTGTTTATTTTATATTTATATTTTATTGGACTGTTAAAGAGACAGGCCAGGCAGGTTATATAGCTTGCATTGAGAACTTCACAGTGGCCTCATGTGGCATTTTCTCCTCTCCAAGATATTTTGTCTCATCCCTACCAGCCTTGAAGAATTCCGTGTGCAGAACTGGCGAGACAACTCTGCAGGTAAAGTGTTCAGAAACCTAGAGACCTGAGTTTAGTGTCCAGGCACCAACAAGGTGGAAGGAGATAAAGTTGCGTAACCTCCACCCCTTACTGCGGCCTCACAAACAAAAGGATCTAAGTTCAGATTCCCCTGATCCTACATAAAAATGCTGGGCAGATATGGTGGGGCAGAGACCTGTCATTCTGCCCCTGGAATGCGAAGTCTGGGGCACGCACACGTACCCCAAGCAAAACAATAAGGAGGTAGAGCAATCCAGGGGTGATTCCTGATTCCGCCTTTGGGTCTGCACAGACATACACACATACTAAAGTGCCCTGCAGAACACACACCAAAATAAATAAATAAAGCCACACTAAGAGTCAAAATTCCAACAGATAAAAACTAGGTACGTAAGGGGCTCTGTGAGAAACACGATTTCTCTGGTGGTATCCCAAGCACAGCAGCCTTGGTCTAAGGCACTGACGTGCCAAGGAAGGATTCCCTGCCATGAATGACAAGTCAGAACCTGGCTACGCCTCTTCCTGGGAGCCCCTCCTTGACTGTGCCGGGTGAGAGGCTCAGCATCCACACTTCCTAGGTGGCGCCCCTCCTTCCGGGGCCTCCCCCGATGCTGTCTGGTGGAGAGCGGCCTTTTCAAAAGGGATGCCAGCCTGTGCCCAGGGGCCTGGCCCTGTTCTGTTGCCTCCTCTGGTGTCCTGACAGAACCCGAGACCACGCGCCACCCACTGTGAAAGTCAGTCTGGTTTTTTTCTGTAGATGCTTTCATTTCTAAGTTCCACCTTTTTGTTTTTCTTTTTAAGCATTGGGCTTATTTTTGGCCCGATGCCAGGGGCGGGGCATTTTAGACGAGGGAGGTGCTGGCAAACTCCTTTTGGTGCATGTAGAGTTTGGGGGAAGAGACGGTGCCTCCCAAGTGTTCTCGGGCTGTCCTCTGTCCTAAGTGCATGTGCCAGGCTCGACCCTGTGGGCGATCTCATAGTTTCTGACACACGAGAGAAAAGCACGGCTGGGAGAAAACAAGCTTTGTTGTCACCAAGCCAGAAACAGAGGGACACGGGCCGTCGGCTTGAACAGATCCGACAACGCCACCTCGGCCGTGGGAAGCCCCAGCTTTCCTTCGGTCGGTGGAACCTTCTTGTTTTTCCAGCAAAACCTCTCTGACTTTTTAAATGCCACTTTTTTAGTTTCCCAAACAGGAAGGGGTTGTCAAGGAGCCAAAACCATCCGGAAACAGTCCTGGGGCATGTGCATGGAGGGGCAGCCTCTGAGCACGCTGAGCTCATCTTGGAGGGGAAGAGCAGGGGTGGCCAGGCCTGGGTGTGGCCCCCTAGCGTCCTAGTCATATGGGGCTACTTGGGAAACCCAGAGACTCGCCATTAGAACCACGCAAATTAATCATGTAGTCTATCCCTCCCCAGGTTCCTTCTTATTTGTGCGTGTGCGTGTGCGTGTGTGTGTGCGTGTGTGTGTGTGCGCGCGCGCGCATTTGTGTGTATACAGCACACATGCAGTAGTCACAGGACAGCCTGGGAGGAGGGGTAGCCCTTGCTTAAGGCAGAGTCTCTTGTTTGCCCCCTTCGTGTGCCAGGCAAGCTTTCTGGGGATCCTCCTGTCTTCTGGATACCTGGGGCATTCCGCAGGTTCTGAGGATCAGAACTCAGGTCCTCTGGCTGGCCCAAGGAGCTCTTTCCTCTCTGAGCCATCTTAGGCCCCTCTTCCCTTCCCTCCTCCCCCCAACCTCCCCACCCCAGGAGGATATGGGAAAACCATCAGAACTTCACAAAAGAGGCAGAACTGTCACCATCTGGGGGGAGGGGGCTGTCGCTTGCAGTAGGCTAGGATATCCTTTGCAAGAACTGCCCACTCGGCCCTCAGCGCTTCCTCTGAGCGAAGGTAGGTCAGGGGTGTCTCCCACAGCAGCGGTGACTGAGCTGGCCAGCGGCGCGCTGCTGTGTCTCTCTCCACACAAAGAGGCGGGGACAGAACCCGACTTCCTCGGGACCCCGGCGTGGGCCCCTCATTCATTTACTCACCATGCCTTTCTGTGGCAACCACTCGGCCCCAGACAGAAACCGTGAGGACTCAGCCGTGATCTGTCTTACCCAAGGCAGCCACGAGCCACGCAAAACCACCTCGAAAGACGCAGTTAGCTGGCTGTGAAGTCTTATTGTGTCTTATTTTTGCAGTATTCGAATTCCAAGAGTCTGGGCTGGAGAGACATGACAGTACAGTGCTGCCACGCAAGCACGAGGGCCTGCGCTAGATCCCCAGAACTCAGGCAGAAATAAAGGTTATCAGAGCACATCCTTGTAGCTCAGCACTGGGGAAGCAGAGACAGGCAGCGGGCAGATTCCTGGAGCTCATGGCTACATGAACTGCCTAGTATCCATGCGCACATTTAAACAACAAAAGATGGTTTATTTTGGCGCCAAATACGAGTGACCACGACCCAAGAACAGACTCAGGCTGCTCCACAGTCCATGTGTTTTGCTGTGATAACAGTTTCCTGAAATTTTACAATCGCAAAATAAAGGAAACCGTAAATCTAGCACTTCTCAAATACATTGGCAGACACAACAAGGAGGCGGGTCATGGAAAAGCAGGGGGGCTCTCCGACGTGGCCACAGATGCTCTCTGATGATGTGCTTAGTCTTTTGGTTGGTCTCGGTTAGTTGTACATTTCAAAAGTTGTACGTCCCAGGACACCCCTGCCCCTTCGTGACACTCCACTCCGAGGGTCTAACTGTGTGTCTGGCAGTGATCTGAGTTCCTTTTCCATGTTTCCCTCGTCCTCATGAATTCCATGCCTGGAGTCTGTGAGTTCTTTGTTCCATTCTTTCTCTCCTGTAATAAACTCTGCCTTAATCCTCTTTTTAAAAAGTTGTACATTCCAAAGGATTTATCACATAGTCATCAGGATGTTAGGTCACATGCAGGGGAGTAGTAAACGACTGTTACGGGGACTGAAGATGGCCCGCGATAATCTGGCTGTGGGCTGCAACTTTCCAGACCTCTCCGTGTCACGCTAATGATCCATCCGCCTAGCAGGTGCAGCTTCTTTGTAGGAACTTAGGGCTCACATCGGTGGGCTCCAGGTCAAAGAGAGACCCTGTCTCACACGCACGAAAAAAAGGTGGGTCCAGATGGCTCAGCAGGTAAGACATGGCTTGCAAACCTGGACCTGAAATCCATCCCTGGAAGGAGAGAGTTGACTTCTGAAAGTTGCCCTCTGACCTCTACTCTTGCATCATGGCATGCACTTCTCCCTCCCCCCCCTCTCTCTCTCTCGTAGATGCATGCTCTTTCTCTCTCTGTCTCTCTCTGTCTTTGGCGCTCTCTCATAAATGAACAAGCGAACTATTCTTTTAAAAAACTATGGGTCAGGGAGATGGATCAGAGGTTAAAGCCTCTGCCTCACAAGCAAAAGGACCTGAGTTCAGGTCCCGGGATCCCACGTAAAAAAATGCAGAAATGTCAACTGCCTGTAATTCCAGCTCTGGAATCCCCGAAGCAAAGCAATGAGGAGATAGAGCAAACCAGGGCGACTGCTGATATCACCTTTGGGCCTCCATAGGCACACAGTCTCAAGTGCCCTGGTATACACACGCACACACACACACACACACACACACACACACACACACACACACACACACATACACACATACACACATAGATAAACAGATAGACAGATAAAATTCTAAAAATTCTGTGGCCGGGGACCTTAATGACCATATGCTCAACAGTATATGTACAGATATTCGGTCCATCTACACGATCTGTCTCCAAACACTCTCTGACACTGGGGACCAGTAAAATTCAGATTAAGTCTTTGGTGGGGGCAGAGAGATGGTGGAAAGGAGAGAATGAAGGTACATTAACAAAAACTAAAGACACATTTTAAAAAAAAACCTTGTTGAGACCCCCTACTTTACAAGCTAATTAAAAAGTACAGAATTTTTTTGAAGGTGTTTAAATGTAGATTCCCTGTGCGATGGACATTGTTGCCCCCAGAATGGGGGATTCATCCTTAAGAGTTATTGACCAGGAAGTCCGCACAGGCCCCCCAAAGCAATGTAGGGTATTGCCACAGATGGATGCCCCCCATACTTAGATGGTAAGACCCTACTACTGAAGACACTATACACTACTGCCATCTTGCTAAGTGGACATGTTTCCAAATCTGCCTTCTAAAATATTTATGGTTCCACCATAAATATTAGTGCTCCCTCAACCTTGGTCAAAAGCAGTTTCTGTCTGTCATGGGCAATATTGATGCTGAGTCATAACTAGGCAACGGCTGAGAATAAGTGACTGTTACATGCTCAGTCCCAAGTGGGACACCTGGACCACTACCCCCACCATGCCCAAGGCTCAGGAGCGTCAAGGAAGAGGGGTACAAGGAACGTCTCTGGGCCCCATGTGGCTGTTTCCCTCATAAGACCCAGCCAATCAACACTCCAGCCTGGATCAGGGCGGAGTCACCGCTGGCTGACTACCTACTGACAGTAGATGCTGGGTGAAGGAGAGTGGTACGTCTTCAGAGGCGTGGCCACTGCTGGTTTCTCACGGTCCAGCGGATGGCCCCACCCCCCAGTGCATGTGGGCAGTACTAATGGGACTCAGATAAGTACATGAAAAGGAGAGGGGGAATGGAGGGGCCCAGGAAGGAGGGGAGAGGGAGGGGAAGAGTGATCAAGATGTAATTTATACATGTATGAAATTATCAAAGAATAAATAGAAATTAGATTTTAAAAATCTTTGGATGATTTCTTTCCTTCACAGCTCCCACATCCATCCAGCTTGTTGTGCTAGAGAGATGGCTCAGGACTTACGCCTCTGCCTTGCAAGCAAAAGGACTCAACTTCAGATCCCCGTTCCCATGTAAAAATACCAGATGGAAATGGAGACAGTCTGCATTTCCTGTCCTGGAAGGTGGAGCCTGGAAAACCCCAGAACAAAGCAAAAAGGAGATCAAGCAATCCAGGATGACTCCTAAAGTCACCCTTGGGCCTCCACAGGCATACACAGTGCCCTCTCAGACAGATAGACAGACACACAGACAGACAGACAGACATACACACACAATAATAATAATAATGATAATGATAATAATAATAATGAAATGCCTTAAAAAAAATCCAGCTTGTCACCTTCACTCCTCACATTTGGCACAGCAGCCGCATGGACTTAGGTCGGGAGGGAGGGGGACAGGATGAGGACTGACCAGGCCAGGGCTGCACTGCCACGAGGGCCCAGGTATGACTCAGTGGCCACTGGCTGAATGAGCCCGTGCAGGGCTTCAGGTGCCACAGAAAACAGACCATTGTACGACTTAGTCGCTCGTGTTCCACGCAGCTCCTATCTGGGACTTCGGCGGCACCCCGTCATGTCCCTCCCCTCTCGTGTCCCTCCCCTCTCGTGTCCTTCCCCTCTCATGTACCTCCCCTCTCGTGTCCCTCCCCTCTCATGTCCCTCCCCTCTCGTGTCCCTGTCCCTTCCCTTCCATGTCCCTTTCTCATGGACCTTACCCTGCTCATCCATTTCTAACTTGGCTGGCAAAGATAACTGCAGAACTTTGTCCTTTCTCAGAGGTCAGTCTAGAGGATATCTAAAGAAGAGGAGGAGGAGGAAGGTGGGGAGCAGGAAAAAGAGGAACAGGAGGGGGAGGAGAAGGAGGTAGAAGAATCGGTTATTTGCCAAGTCTTTGTGACTGGAAGAGGCAGATTTCAGAATTCCAACACCTGCAATATGGGACCTCCGTGTGCCAAGCAGCATTCAAAAACAGTGTGATCAGTAGACTGCTCTGTTGATAACTGTTACTATATCCATAGATTGGAAGAACATTTATTTAGACGTCTTCTTCTACATCAGATGTAGAGGATCTCAATACCCTAACAGGATGCAGCCTGTTAGGGCAATAAGAAGAGCAGTGAAGTGGATAGCAATAACCAACCATCATGCAGACAGAATACCATCAACTCAGCAAGGCTCACGCAGAATCAAGCTAACCCGATCTCTTCCCATTCTAAGGCTTTAGGAACCTTGCAGAAGAGGGGATGGTGGGGTTGTAAGAACATAAAGATGGGATTGTAAGAACCTAAAGATGGTTCACCGTTAGACAAGACATTGCAAGTCAGGATTGCTCTACTAGGAACTCACTACAGTGAGATTTGTCCTTCCCAGACTTGCATAATGACTGATATACCAACATGCCCCCATAGAATATCTAGGAACTCATAAGAACATACAGTGGAAACCTTGGGATCTAAAGCTGGATGAGTGAAGGGAAATGCCCTTACCAGCGGAGTGGCCCGAAGAGAGGCAACCTGGTATGCCACAGAGGCCTGAACCCCCACAAGAGTATACAAGTCAGAGTGAAGGTCCTGAGGTCCACAGAAGCACACAGGCAGGAGGGTGAGGGATTGATGAAGGGAAGAGAGGGGATGGGAGGGAGGAAGGATGAAGGGAATCAGGGATGAGTACTCAATATGCCTTGCAAAAGTAGAAAAATAAAATAATAATAATAAAAAAACAGTGATTGGGTTGGAGAGAGGGCTCAGGGGTTAAGACTCTGACTCGCAAGCAGAAGGTCCTGAGTTTGGATCCTAGGTCCCACAAAAAAATGCCAGGAGGAAATGGCAGTGACCTGCACTTCCCAACCTGGTGGGCGGAGCCTGGGAAATCTCAGAACAAAGCAAAATGAAGGTAGAAGCAATCCAGGATGATTCCTGAAGTCACCTTTGGATCTCCACAGGGACACACAGTGCCCTCTGACACACACACACCACACACACACACACACACACACACACACAAAATAGACAGACAGAGAGATAAAAATTTGTAAAAACCTGTGATTTGGCCAGAGAGATGTCTCCGTTGATAAACACACCATGTGCACAAACATGGTGAAATGAGTCGAGTCTCCTGGCACACATGGTGGAAGGAGAAAACCAGCTTCCAACAGCTGTCCTCTGACCTCCATATCCTGGCACCTTCCCTCTCCCTCCCCTCTCCCCAGCTCCTTCCCCCCCTCAAAATTCTCATTTAAAATTTTAAAAAAAGAGGGTGTCATGTCTGTGATCCACCACAAGAATATCCCTGTTCCCCTGGAGCCTAGGGAAAGGCAAGGGTCAGGGACAAACAGCAAGCAAATGAATAATTTAATGAATAAATACACAAGAGAAATATCTAGAGGTGAAGATAAGTGTCATAGTTGGGCACAGGTATCAACCTGATAGTTGAGGGTTTGAGCTCTGGGCACATTTGTGGAGAATTAGTGGTTGAGTTAAGCCCAGAGCAAACCTGCAGGAAACTGTCTAGATAATGGGGAAGGCCCAGCACGTGGTGGGTTGGACTAGGCCCTGGAATAAATACTGAGAGCTGGTTGAGAGAGCTGGCATCCTTGTGTGCACTTGGCCAGACATGCTGGTCTGGCAAGTGAGGATCATCCCATTCTCAGCTGTTATGTAGAGACGGTGTGGCCAGTTCCCTCAGCCCTGGTGTTGGTGCGAGTGAGGAACTGTAACCAGTCTATCATAAGAGAATAAACTGAACCCCTTCTTCCCTTAAGCCATTTGATGATGATTTATGGGCAACCATGTAGGACGACTGCAACAATAAGTGTTTGCAGAAAATTAGGCCAGCCAGCAGGGTCAGAGTGAGGACAGTCCTTCTCCTGCCAGTGAGCAGAACTGGTGGAACTGGGAGTCTTGGGCAGAGCAGGGGGACAGCAATCCGTTGGCTCAAAGAGGACTGGGGAGGCAGAGCAGCATTCCAAACGCTACCAAGCCGGTGGTAACCTTCCCTTCTCCCTCCCCTCCTCCTTTCCCTTCCCTTCCCTTCCCTTCCTTCCCTTCCCTTCCTTCCCTTCCCTTCCCTTCCCTTCCTTCCCTTCTTCCTTCCCTTCCCTTCCCTTCTCCCTTCCCTTCCCTTCTCCCTTCCCTTCCCTTCCCTTCCCTTCCCTTCCCTTCTCCCTTCCCTTCCCCCTTCCTTTCCTTCCCTTCTCCCTTCCCTTCTCCCTTCCCTTCCCTGTTCCCTTCCCTTCTCCCTTCCCTTCCCTTCCCTTCCTTTCTCCCTTCCCTTCCCTTCTCCCTTCTCCCTTCCCTTCCCCCTTCCCTTCCCCCTTCCCTTCCCTTCTCCCTTCCCTTCCCTTCTCCCTTCCCTTCCCCCTTCCCTTCCTCTCCTTCCTTTCCCTTCCCCTTCCCTTCCCTTCCCTTCCCTTCCCTTCCCTTCCCTTCCCTTCCCTTCCCTTCCCTTCCCTTCCCTTCCCTTCCCTTCCCCTCTTTTTCCCTCTCTCTTGATTCTTCTCTCTCTTTCTCCCTCTCTCTCGATTTTTCTCTCTCTTTCTCCCTCCCTCTGTTGTTAGCCCTGAAGACAGACCGGAAGCACACAGCACAACAGAGAAATGAAAATAAAGCCTAAGGTGATCATAGAGAATCAGGGTCTCCTAGGATCTGGAAAACATGAAAGAAATCACAGCAAGGCTGAAGCTCAAGAAAATGACCTCTTTAGGCAGGACCTATCATACGAGCCCATCCCAGAGCTGCCTGCCAGTCAACAGGAGACCAAAGAGTTACAGGGGCCCGAGCTGGTATCACATTCAAAACCAGCACATACACTGAGTGCAACCAGAACACCAATGCAAAGCCCTCACAACTGAACCAACATTGAAGCCACAGCCCAGAGACGGCAGGTGGGAGCCCAGCATACTGACCACCTGCTAGAACAAACTTGAGAAACTGCTAGTAGCTGTGAAAGGAAAGCCAAAAAGAAAATTGCAAGGAAACAACTGCAAGGCGATGCATTTATGGGAACTGAGGCATTAAAGCATCTCTCGTGGACTGAGGAGTTGGCTCAGCGGCCGAAGCACTTGCCTTGCCAACAAGAGGTCCAGAGTGAAGTGCCTGATGGGTGTAGCAATCCGCCTTTAATTCCAGCCCTGGAAGGCACAACCTGGGACTCCCCAGAGCAAGCTGACTAGTCAGACTCACCTGTAAGCAACCTTTGATTTAATTAGACCCAATTTCAAAAGAATAAGGTAGAGAACAACAGAGAATGATTCCCTAGATCAACTCTCTGTATCTACATGCATGTACAGTTGTGCATATGTACCCCCCACACACGTGTATGCCCACCCACACACAGACAAGAATATACACACATACACCTGAGGTGGGAGAGGGAGAGAAATAATAAGGCGATTATTGCAATCATGATCTGAATAGTAAGAGCAAATCCCACTCAGATTCAGAAAAAGATGAGCCATCTCACCATGGAGAGAACTCTGTGACGCCAAAATAGCTAATTCAACACATTGATAAACTTAGTAGCAGAGGAAAGTGTCAGAGAATTTAAAGGCAGAGTGACATAAATGGTCCCGTCTAAACAAAAAGGAAGTAGATTAGAAACAGGAAAGGAGGTATGTTGAGCCAGAAAAATAAAATAGAAGAAATAATGACTAAGACGTCCTAAATTTAGTGTAAGGCACAAAGTTATAATCCAAGAAGCACACAGCACCAAATAAGATAAGCTCAAAGAAACCCAGGCTTGCTTATCTTATCATAACCAAACAACTAAAATCAAAGACGTTGAAAAACAAATATTTTGAAAGCAGCCAGAGACAACCAATGCATTAAGTAAAGAGAGTCAGTTCGAATAGATTCTTGTCAGGAACCATACAATACAAAATGTTTAAAGTGCTAAAAAGAACAACAAAATAACTGGCAATCAAGAACTTTATAGACCACAAAATAGTTCCTTAGGGCATGAAAGAGAACTGAGTACATTCTCAGATGATGAAAAGCTAAGAATTCATTGCCAGCAAATTCACACTAAAAGAAGCACAAAGTTCTGGCAAAAGGAGATATACCAGCAGAAGTCGTGACGCTAGGAAGGAAGCAACCGCGACATAAATGGTAAAGGTCTGAGGAAAGACAATAAGTTGCTTTTCTCTTTAAAAGTTTAAAGTGTGTCATAGTTGAAAGGAAAAAATCAGGACTGTGGAAATGGCTCAGAGGGTAAAGGTATCTGCCACCCAAACCAGACGGCCTGTAATAGGATTCCCCAGGAAAGCCAGACATGACAGTGTATGTGTGATTCCAGCAAAACTATGGAAAATGGAAAGCAAAGCCAGGACAATATTTAGAAGCTCACAGACAAAGACGCCTTGTTTCAAGCACTGTAGAGAGGTGAGAACTGACATCCAAAAGGTTGTCCTTGACCTCTGACCACTTGTGCACCATGGTATGTGCACACCCACACACAATAGGTACACTCACGCTTCCTCTCTCTTGCTCTACCACACCTATGTGCATGCGCACACACATACATCATAGCGCTGCAGAGTTTTCGATTTATTCGTATTTTAATACACTGTACATTTTCTTTACATGTACCACAACACACGTCAGTAAAAACCATCTTAGGGGAACCGAGTATGTAGTGTATGGGTGGACTGAATGGCATGCATAGCATAAGAACCTGGGTTACATTTCCCAGAATGCAGGGGAAAAGAAACTCCTTTAGAATTTTCTTTTTTAACTGTAGAATGGAAGTAAAGCGAGAGGGAGAATGAGGCCAGGACTAGAATTAAATGAACAAGTGCTTTCCGGCATCCATCATCGGCCAGAAAAGTCTGGATACTTTTATGTATACTATCTTATTTAATGTCCCCACCACCAGCGCATGAAAGAGCAGAGACTGCCCTGATCATCGGCGGCGGGCACTGTCTGCAGAATTCTCGGGATTGAAGCACGCGGTGTGAATCTATAGCTCTTTGGAAAGGAGTCCAGTGGCCCTTCTGGTCTGATGTTTTCCACAGTCTTACACTAGGTTTGCCCTAGACAGACTGGCAGGACCGCAAAGGGAGGTGTTCCTGCATTCTTCAGTGGTACCCCATTGCTCGCGGCAGGTTACAAATCCCATGGGTTCCCAATAAATAGCTGAATTCAAGGGCGCACTACCTGGTTGCGTGTAAGAAAACATTAACTTGGTTAAATGTACATGTATAAAATGTGCCAAAGTTTGATGACCTGACATTACTTTGTTAAATTCCTCCATCCATCAACTATTTCATCTCCACATGCCTACAGGTGGAAGAGATTAAGACTCCCTGACATCTCGGGAGAGCAAGACGGCACCTTCAACTCTACTTCATGATAGACAAGGGGCTTGTGGAACACTAATCTGACCTCACCTCACCTTACACCTCACCTCACACCTTACCTCACACCTCACCTGACCTTACACCTCACCTTACACCTGACCTTACACCTCACCTCACCTTACCCCTCACCTCACCTTACCCCTCACCTCACCTCACACCTCACCTTACACCTCACCTCACACCTCACTTGACCTTACACCTCACCTTACACCTCACTCACACCTCACCTTACCCTACACCTCATCTCACCTTACACCTCACACCTTACCCTACACCTCACCTCACCTTACACCTCACACCTCACCTTACACCTCACCTCACACCTCACTTGACCTTACACCTCACTTTACACCTCACTCACACCTCACCTCACCTTACACTTCACACCTCACCTTACACCTCACCTCACACCTCACTTCACACCTCACCTCACACCTCACCTCACACCTCACCTCACACCTCACCTGACCTTACACCTCACCTTACACCTCACCTTACACCTCACCTTACACCTCACCTCACCTTACACCTCACCTCACACCTCACCTCACACCTCACCTTACCTTACACCTGACCTTACACCTCACTCACACCTCACCTTACCTTACACCTCACCTGACCTTACATCTCACACCTCACCTCACCTTACCTTACACCTGACCTCACACCTCACTCACACCTCACCTTACCTTCCACCTCACCTCACCTTACACCTCACCTCACACCTCACCTCACACCTCATCTCACACCTCACCTGACCTTACACCTGACCTTACACCTCACTCACATCTCACCTTACCTTACACCTCACCTGACCTTACATCTCACACCTCACTCACCTTACACCTCACCTCATACCTCACCTCACTTGACCTTACACCTCACCTTCACACCTCACCCGAGCTCCCTTAACTTTCCTTAACTTGTCCCACATGCTATGCAGCCCCCCACATGCTATGCAGCCCCCCACAAGCCCCACACCCCACAGCCCTCATTCCAGCGCGGAGCGTGGAGGGTCCCCGCGTGGGCGCGTCCTGGGCCGCGCTGAGGACCAGGCCGCCCTCGGCTTCCCACCCGGATCTCGCGTCACTCGGCCCCGCACCATGTTCCGGAACCCAGGAGGGCGGAGAGAGAGGGCGGGCTCCCCGCAAGGGAGGGATTGGGGCTCCCCACTTCCCCGCAGGGCAGGCCAACAGCGAAAGGGAGTGGGCGCAGGGAGGGGGAAGCGGACGGCGGGCACGGACATGGGTGTCGAGGGCACAGCTGGCGCGGGCACGGACATGGGTGTCGAGGGCACAGCTGGCGCGGGCACGGACGTGGGTGTCGAGGGCACAGCTGGCGCGGGCACGGACGTGGGTGTCGAGGGCACAGCTGGCGCGGGCACGGACGTGGGTGTCGAGGGCACAGCTGGCGCGGGCACGGACGTGGGTGTCGAGGGCACAGCTGGCGCGGGCACGGACGTGGGTGTGGAGGGCACAGCTGGCGCGGGCACGGACGTGGGTGTGGAGGGCGCGGATGCAGGTGTGGAGGGCGCGGCCGCGGTGTGGAGGGCACGGATGCGGGTGTGGAGGGCACGGATGCGGGTGTGGAGGGCGCGGTGTGGAGGGCGCGGCCGGCGGGCACAGCTGGCACGGGCACGGCCGGCGGGCAGCACGCAGCGCTCCGCTCTCGGGGCGCGCAGGGTCAGGAAAGAACCACCTGGCTGCGCCCCGCCCCGGGCGCCCCGCAAGGGGGTGGGAGGAAGGGGGGAGACGGCGCTGCAGCGGCCCCTTGGGGAGCTTCCCCCGAGGAGAGGAGGGGCACCTGGAAGAGGGCTCCAGAGAGGGTCCCCCAGTCCCAGAGCATCTGGGTCCCCCAGTCCCAGAGCAGGGGCGGTGGGAACTGGGCGCTCCTCCCCTTGGGACGGAAAGGGAGCCCCCTCCCCGGGGGGTGGTGAGGGCGGAGGGCGGCAGACGGGCCCACAGAGCCCCATCTTGCGCGCTTCGCCCCGTGACCTTGGCCCGACCTTGGTGGAGAAGGAGGACCCCGCCACGTGGGGGGGGGCTGTGAACACCAGCCGGTCTGCAGCCGGCCGAGCGCACAGTAGGGCCTCAGTGAACCGTGGCACTTGGCACTGAGCGCAGGGCGGGCACGAGGGCACGACGGGCGGGCTCGGGGTCTCGGGATCCCAGGAGCCTGGGGGCGCCGTCTAGAAAGAACCAGCGCGGTCCGCCCGGGCGCTGGGCAGCTGCAGCCCCGCGGGCGGGACGCGCCCGGCGCCCGGGTCCGGGATCCGCGGGCGGGCGGCGGGGGAAGGAGCTGCCCCGGTGCAACGTTTCTCTCCCCTCCCCGGCGACGTCCGTCCGTCCGCTGGGTGTGTCGGGCGGGAGGTGATATTTGAAGGGCGCGGGCCGGGCGAGCCGCGAGCTGCGGCGGGCGCCGAGCAGGGCAGAGGGCGGCTGGGCAGCAGGCGACGGCATGGCCTCCCGGGACGCGCCGCCCGCCACCAGCTACGCCCCGCCCGAGGTGCCCTCGGGGGTCGCGCTGTTCCTCACCATCCCCTTCGCCTTCTTCCTGCCGGAGCTGGTGAGTGAGGCCCACGCTACCTGCAGGGAGGGGGGACCAGCCTCCCGGGGCGCCCGCGAGGGTGCCAGGGCTCAGAGCGGGCGCTGCCTGCCGCTAACCCGCCTGGCGCCAGGCTGGACCCCTCAGGGCGTCTGTTAAAATGGATTTTTTTTTTTTCCTCCTTCCTAAAAAGTCAGGGATCATCGGCAGGCTACTTAGTTACCAAAGGGGCAGAGTCACCATCCCAGACTATCGGGAACGTTCCAGAAGACCTTGCGTGAATGTACACGATCCTCTGCCCTCTCCCCCCTCCCCAAACCTTGTTTTGTTTAGTTTTACTTTACTCAAGTTGGAGCTAGGGGAATCTCCGAAGCGTCTTCTAAGAAGAGTCCGTCTCCTAGTGCATTCCCACGCGTCACATCCGCTGCCTTTGCACTTTGACTTCTGTGGGCTCCCCGGTTGCACCCGGGCGCCAGGGCACCCGCAGCAGGCCTGTGGCAATCCCCACCTGGGCCCCCTGCATGCCTGAGGGTCTGTCTGCTGAAGTCTACGGGGCACACCGGGGCTCCTCCTTTATTGGTTTCATCTCTGGGGTGATTCTACTTTGGGGTGATATTTTCTTCCTGACTCTGAATTTCACAGTGCTGTCCCTGGGCGGGGAGGAAGGAGGCTGATTGACAAAAGTGGTCACCACTGGCCTTTACCCCCCCCCTTCCTCCCCGTGGAAGGTTGAGTTGGAATTAGTGAGCTGGAGGCAAAGGGGCTGCAGGGCGGCCATTGCTATTGAAAGCAAAGTCAGGCAGGAGAGAGAGTTCAGCCTCCCGGTGGCTCCAGCTGAGACTCCACCTAAGAGGCAGGTTTCTTCCAGCGTCCTCCCCTCCCAACCCACACATGGGTACGCTGCCAGGCTGATGACACTGGCGCTCTTCCGAGGTCTGCGTGCCAGGGCTTGGGTGTGGCCCTCACCTTGGACCAGCCCTAATGATGCGGGATGGAGGCTGACTTCAGGTTTATGCTCCTGTCAGTCATGCAAGTCAGGGCCGGGAGGGCCGCTGCCTCCCAGGGCGGGTCTGCGGCGCTGCGGAGAGCCTCACGCCACTCTCTCCAGCCGGTTCAGGGGCGGTCCTGACCTGTTGCTGGGATGGGCCCTCCGAAGACAGGCAGGAGTTCCAGCTGGCTCTAGAGGCCGGGAAAGAACACCCCATAGAGATGGGGGGTAGAGGTGGAACAGAGAAGCACCCGGGGAGAGAACGGTCAAGAACTAACATTGCCTTCTCTCACAGACAGAAATCTGAGAGGGTGGTGTGCATGCTGATATGGGGGGGGGTGAAACTTCGAAAGGGAATGGCCGCATGCCATTAATTTGATTATCTTGACTTTTTTGGAAAGATTTATTAAAGTAAGAAAGAATTCTTAGAAGTGGGAGGGGCTATATCCTTGATTTGCTTTTGAATAATTTTAGATTTATCCTAAAGTATTAGTAATACCCTAGAGAGTTCTATCTCTGTGTGCAGCTTCCTACAGCATCCATGACTACCATAGCGTAACTTCTGAAATCAGGAAGCAAGTGTACAATACTCTGCTGTTGACTGTTGGGTTCACGCTCCGCTCATTTCCTCCACTAATGCCGTGTTTCTGGCCCGGGATTCAAGTCAGGACACCACACTGTGCTGAGTCCTCATTCCTTCAAACTTCAACTTTTGCCTTGATGCTTGAAGAAGAGTACTGATCTGTTATTTCGTTCCGGCCCTTCCAAGTTGTCTTGTCTGATGCTTCTTCACAGCCACTTCGCTTTTCAATGGAGAGTCATCCTTAGTTCTTGAAAGCAATGCTAGAAAGCATTGCTTGTCCACAAGTAGACGTGCGTTCAGAGTTGGAGCATGCAAAATGAGCAGGTCATTCCATCCCTAAGCTTGGCATTTTCCACGAGCACGCCTAGCGTGGACTCTGAAATGGAGTGTGCAAGATGGAGGGAGAGCGAGAGAGAAGCAGAGGTCAAGGCTGTGGTGGTTCTGATTCGGCGATTAGAAGGCGCTAGGCTGTGAAGGCAAGTAGTGCAGGACCAGTCTGGTCCAGGCCTCTCTGGCCCTGATGGCCTGAGTGTGTTGCCCTCTGCTGCCCGCTGGGGGGGGGTGAAAGCTATTGTCTTAGGGCCCACCAACCCTCAATGTTCTGGTTCTGAAGCAAAAATCCAAAGCGCTGATTAGAAAGCTGGGATTCCCATCCACCAGAGCAGGGAGAGATAGCATGACACAGAAATTGGGATCTGGGCGAGGTATGTGGAGGGACGACCCTTGTTGACAGCACAGGGCTATCTTTACGCCAGCCATTGTTCCTGGAGGAAAACCCGAGAGTTAGTTAACTGTGCTGAGGACCTGCCCCTGTAAACCCGGGGCTCCAAACAATCAGAGAACAACACAAAGGGCCTGGGTCTCCCCACTGGGTTTCTCTAGGATCAGGAGTCCCTTAATTGACAAGAAGCAGTTCTAACTGGCTCCTTCTGTCTCTTGAGGATGATAAGGTTAGTGGGAGCTGAGCTTTAACCTGCAGGGAGAACTGCGGGTCCCCAGCCCCTCAGTAGCCTGCTCTAACCCACTTTGCTTAAAGTAGCTTCCCCCCCCCATCTTTGACATTAAAATTCACAGTTTAAAATTGTTTATTCTAAGCTGAGGAGATGGTCATGAATTAAAGCCTCTGCCTCAAACACAAAAGGTCCTGAGTTCAGATCCCCAGACCTCATATGACAATGCTGGGGCAAATAAAAGCAGCCTATAATTCTGGCCCTGGAAGACAGAGCCTGGGAAACCACAGAGCAAAAAGGAGGTAGAGCCATTCAGGATGATTCCCAATGTCACCCTTGGACCTCCACAGGCACACACGCTCAAGTGCCTTCTTGTACACACACACACACACACACACACACACACACACACACACACCAAGCAACTTTATTATGCAGCGATGACAGATTTATAGGAAGTTTCAGACAGTTCAGGGGAGCCTCTGCAGTCTCCCCAACCCTAACTTCTCCAGTGAGCATCCTTCCTAACTAGAACATAGCATCAAAACTGGAAACAGATTAGTAAGATAGGTTTCTACCTTCTCACCTGTGTAGACTCATGTGATCACCAACCAGCGTTCAGGACTGTCCTGTCACCCCAAAGAACTCCCTCTCAATACCCATCCAGACCTCCCCTGAACCCATCCCGCCTTCCTTCATCCCATTCCAAGCAAACGCTGGAAATCACCACTTCCAGAATATATTTTTGTTATTTCAAGAAAATTATATGATTATAAGTAATCACACGAAATCTGGCCTTTGGATAATCCTTCCTCCACTAAGCATCGATGTCCATTCTGGTTGTTGTCTATACCAGTAGTTTACATTTTTTTATTGCTGAGTAATATTCTATGGTAAGGACTTGTCATAGTCTAACCATAGTCTAACTAGTTCCTATAGCATCCTTCTAGCTCTTAGCTGCTTCAAATAAAAGTGCTACTGACATTTCATTTTCAGGTTTTTATGGGGTGCATTTTTTCACCTCTCTGGGGCAAAACTTCCCAAGTGTAGCTGCCAAGCGAAATAATAAACATCTACTTGGTTTATTAAGAAACCGACAAGTTATTTTCCATGGTGGCTGGAAAGGAGTTTCCACACTTTGCCTTCCCACCAGCAAGACATTAAAACTTCAACCGATGCACCAAGATGTTCATCAGTGTACTGTTGAATTTGCATTTCTCATTTGAAAGTATTACTTTGAAGACAGTTTCCAGGAGCAAGGAACCTTCGAATCAATGGATTTGAAGGCGAGAACAGACCTATGCTTATTTCTCTCCTCTATGCCAAATGTGGGTACCACTGTGCCAGGGACCGGCTGAGCCTAGAGTGGGTGTGGCGGCCAGTCCTGCTTTGCTGGGCAGAGCCAGCTGCCCATAGGTGGACAGGGGACCCATCACATGACAACCTGCACTGTACTGTTTGACTCCTGAGCTCTTAGACAAGCTGGAAGGTGGAAGCTGGGAGCGCGCATCAAAGCTATCCCTGAGGAGTGCTTTATGAATAAGAGCAGGAGAAAGTTTCCTTATTTCATTGACTTCTGATTACTCTCATTGACCTTCCTATTCATTACCTTAGCTTCTCATTCATTGACTTATTACTCAGAATGTTGCCTATTTAAAGCTGGGCTCCAGAGATGGTTGAGTAAAAACCTTTGCCTCAAGTGGAAGGACCTGAATTCAGAGCCCCGGGTCCCATGTAGAAATGCTAAGGGACAGGGCAGCAGCCAGCACTTTCCATCCTAGAAGGTGGAGCGTGGGGAACTCCAGAGCAAAGCAATAAGGAGGTAGAACAATCCATCATGATTCCTGATGTGCCTTCTTGTGCACACACACACACACACACACACACACACACACACACACACGAAACAGCCGAAGAGTCTTAATGACTCAGCTAGCTGAAAGAGGAGGAGGCGTGAGCCTCCTGCAGTTGGACGGCCTTCTAGCAGCTTCTTTCCTTACTGCATGTTAGGAGTTTCAGTTGGGAGCTCTTTCTTGCCCCTCTGTGGCAGTTCAACCCTAAGATTACCCAGATTCCCAATGGCACCTTAATTTCAACCTGGGGGCTCTTCTGCTCTGTCACATGACGAGCCTGTTTAAACTGACTGACTGAAGCCCAAGCGGGGTGAAAAGTTGAGTGGAAGAGGCTTGAAGGGGGACCTGGGGGGGGGTCACCTTAGGCCACGCCTCTGCCTTCAGTAGAAGCTGTTGTCTGCCCCTTGCTCCCTTCCACCCTTCCCAGCCCCATATTCCATTTATAATACTCATGCTTTAGGGGAGCAGCAAAAGGGAAGTCCATACCCCCCGCTTTTAGCGCATCATTTCTCCTGCATCTTTGGCTCAAGCCCCGGCTGCTGCTCTTTAGGAGCTACAAAACAAGAAGAGAGGAGAGTGGATATAGAGCGTGGTGGGTCACTCCTGCAATCCCAGTATTTGGAAGACTGCGGCAAGGAGGGTCGCTAGCAGTTCAAGTCTACATTGTGAGTTCTAGGCCAGTTAAGGGCTAAGATTGAGAGCCTGTCTCCACCACCCCCCTCTCTACCCCAAGAGAAAAGATAGAGGAAAAGATACGTTGTAGACCTGTCTTAAAAGACTAAAGCACCCATAGCCATCCAGAGAGCCCCAAGATTGCTGAAGCGATCCAAAGAATAAGTATGGAAGAGACAGTTGGCCACCCGGGATTAGGGGACAAAGGAGGAGCGGGGCTGACCAACCCCAAACAGGTGCTCAGATGACGCTGAGGAGCTTTCACGGAACAACAGACACCCCCTAACCTCCCATCACCAGAACCTGACAAGGATCTAGCTGTGCAGGAAGTCCGTACCCTCAGGAAGATGACAGCCGAGCAGAGAGACACTGGGGACCGACAGGCACAGTCCCCACCCGACGTCCTCCCTTTCTGATTCGAGAGAACTCTAGGCCAGTTCTGGCCCCACAGTTCAACCAAACCACCTCCCCAAACCAGCTGTCTGTGTCAGTACGGTCAAAGAAGAAGCCACACGCAGCGCCGGAAAGATGGCGCCTGGAGGTGATGTCATCTCAATATCAGGCTTGAAGATAATAACCTGTGTCCCGCAGGGGGAGGGACCCTGGATGGCGTCTTCCAGTGGCCACTTATTTCATTCCACCACTCCTGGGGGCTTTTCCCTGGAGAACTTTCCCCCAGGCAAAACTGGAGAGTTGGGAGAGATTTCTAGTGTAGTCCGGAGGAGCAGGTGGAGGAATCAGGTCAGAGCAGGGAGAGGTTCTGCGATCCCTGACCTCTGTGTCCGCTGCACTCTGGACCCGCCTCTGCCAGACTCTCCTCACCTCCTTCATCCCTGCAGCTGTACCCCCCTCAGGTCTGCCCCGTCTTGACCAGGATGGGCATGTGCTCAGGGTCCACACGTGCCCACCCACGGGAGCAGAACGAGCTCAGACCCACGCTCCTTCCACCAGCAGCGAGAGGGGCCGTCACGCCCCACTGCCCAGCATAGACCGTGCTTATGAGACGTAAACCAGGCCCCAGAGTAGGGCCCAGAGAGCTCCACACACAGGGTCCGGAGACCATGAGTCTGGGGTTCAAATGTGTTCTGACCTACTTCAGAGAAGTGCCTCTCAGCCCCTGGCTTAGCTGGGCTCTCAATGTCTTCCTTCCTTTCTTCCTCCTTGTTTCCTTCCTCCTTCCTTCCTTCCTCCCCTCCTCCCTTCCTCCTTCCTCCTTCTTCCTCCTTCCTTCCTCTTCCCTCCCTTCATCTCTTCCTTCCTTCCTTCCTTCTTCCCTCCTTCCTTCCTCTTTCCTTCCTTCCTCCCTCCTTCCCTCCTTCCTCCTTCCTCCCTCCTTCCCTCCTTCCTTCTCCTTCCTTCTCCTTCATCTCCTCCTTCCTCCTCCCTCCCTCGCTCCCTCCCTTCCTTCTAGTTTACAGAGGAGGCACATGAGTCTACGTGCCTGCGGGGGCCCAGGGTGACTTCAGGAACCACCCTGGACTGCTCTACCTCTCTTTTGCTTTGCTCTGGGCTTTCCCAGGCTCTCCCTTACTGTCCAGCATTTTTACAGGGAGTCTGGGGATCTGAACTCAGGTCCTTTTGTTTGTGAGGCAGAGGCTTTAACTCCTGAGCCATCTCTCCAGTTCCTTTCTGCTTTTAAATTGTATTGATTTATTATTTATGAACGAGACAGGGAGAGAAAGAGGCGCGAGTGAGGTGCCACGCATGCCGTGGCAAACAGATGAAGATCAAGGGACAACTTTCAAAGGCCATTTCTCTCCTTCCACCATGTGGGCTCCTGGGGATTGAACTCAGGTCACCAGGTTCTCGAGCAAGCGCCTTACCCACTAAGCAATCTCACCAGCCCTCTCTGAGTTTTTCTACCTCTGATGTTCATAATCTCCAAGTTCCCACCCATCTGGACTCTGTCTTTGTCCAAGTCGTGACGGAGTGTATTCATCTGACCACCATCTACTCTGATAGCACACTGTGCCGGGGCATTGGGTCACCCTGGCATGCTGAGGAACGCAGGGGAGGCTCAGGGATGAGTCAGGGGGGTGGGGAAATCCTCCCAGGGGATCCAGCCCATTCTTCAAGAACTTCTAGTGCCGGGGAGACAACAGGGAAGGGTGGGGTGGGGCTACAGAGTGTCTGTCCTGCTGGTCCAGTTCCTGGTAGACGGTACCAGTCTACCAATGCTCATCTGGGCCACTGTGGTATCAGGTATCAGGTGGTACCATGGGTGAGAGTCAGACCCGAGGAGGTTACTTTATGAGCGGGTAGTGACTGGCAGTCCCGCAACCTGCCTTCCTTTCTCGAGGTAGCCATCCCTCTAGGTGGTCCTGGGATGTCAGGCTCTGTGTCATAGCCATAGGCTGGAGAACATGGAGACCCCCCCAGTCCTGCATCCAGAAACTCGAGGTTCAGTCAGTCAGCCAGCTGCAAAGAGAGACGGTGAAAGCAGAGACCATGCAAGAGGTCGGGGTGGGGGGGTGCTCTGAGAGTTGTTAGGGAGGAGGCGGTACTGCTCTGTCTCTGCTATCCACGGTCTGGGGAAGTCTCACAGGGCATCAACTGGGGACCGAGGGAACCCGTGGTGGACAAAGGGAGGGAGGGAGCTCACTGTCCCGGAAGGAGACTTTCTGAGAACATGTGAAGATGTGCAGGTGATCTCTCCGAGACCACAATGAGGAAGAGAGAAAGAACAGATCGGGTCGTGCTCTCCTGGTATGTTGTCAGAACATGACTGACCCTGAAAGACTTTGCTGTCTGCCACTCCACTGAAGCGCAAGCAGTTCCAAATGGACGCTTGGAAAGAAAGGGAAACGAAATTAGGCCTGGATAACTGCGGTTAGAAAAATAACTTCAGGATCATTTGGCCCAAGTGTTTAGCAGGCTCAGGGGGCCTGAAGAATGCAGTGGATTTATGGGAAGAGACAAGGAACACACATTCCTTTAGACATGCTCCATTACCAAGTTCTTGCTTGTTTTCTTGGAACCGGTTGCGTCTAGAGAAAGGTCATCCTCTCGGAGGCTGGGGATGAGGTCACAGTCAGACAAGACGAACGATGACAGGAAAGGACTCCATGCTTGCAAGACCTGTCATTTCCTTTTTGCTTCTTATTTGTTTATTTTTTTTGCATATGTGTGCATACGTACATATGTATGCAGACATGTTCATGAGGGCACTTGAGTGAGGTCCAAAGGTAATATCTGGAATCATCCTGAATCACCCTACCTCTCTTGCTCAGATTTTTCCAGGCTCTGCCTCCCAGGCCCAGAATTACAGACCACCCAACGTATCTACCTAGCATTTTTATGTGGGATTGGGAAGCTGAACTCTTTTTGCTTGACAATCAAAGGTTTTAACTCCTGAGGTACTTCCTCAGCCCAAGACTGTCATTTCTAAGAAACGCTCACTCTGATGGAAAGTCAGCAGGTGTCAGACAGTGGGTGCTGTGTTGAAGGAGACCTCAGTGGGTTCTCCTGGGCATGCAGTTATTAGATATCTGGGTGAAAACATAAGCACTGTGGTTGGATGAGTGTAGCCCCAAAGACTCTCGGCCTGCAGTGCCTCTGAGAGGCCACCATGAAGATAGATGCTAGCAGAATAAAGTTAGGTCTTTGTAGGGGAGGGTGCGCTTGGAGAAGGCACTGAGACTCGCCCCTTCCTCTGCTGCCTTCTGCTACAATGGGTGGGCGGTTCCTCTGTCGTGGGCTTTACCCATGATGTACTGCCACAGTCCCCAAAATAACAGGCTAGCCAGCCATGGATTGAAACCAAAACTGTGAGCCAAAACAAACTCTCAGTCTGCTTAAGTTGACTTATCTAAGGCATTTCTTTCACGATGACACAAAGCCAAATAACACAGTGAATCAATGAATCCAATGGGGGTAAATTGTGGGAGGGAATGGTTAGAAAAAGGGCAAGGGAACTGGAATAAGCCGGACTAAGCTGGCGAGTTCTACAGAGTCCCGTAAAAATACAGCTGTTCTTCAGCAGGAATGTCCAAAGTGAGCCCAAGGTGGCCAGACCTCTTGTCTTGTTCAAAGAGGCTGGATCTACATTTGCATATGAAATCTCGTAATAGTGTCCAAAAGTCCATAGAGAAGCAGTGTGTTTCAGACACTCGGACAAAAGCCTGTTGACTAGATTTAGACGCAGAGAACTGAGCAGCAGGGAGCCCTCCTAAGACAGGAATCGGGGCACGTGTGTGCACGTGTGTGCAGAGCTCTTTGTGCTGTGGCGGCCGCCCGGCCAGCTGCCCGCACCTGAGCCCGGGATCTTTTGCTTCTCCCTGTGGGCTGCGTCTCCGTTTCGGCCTTCATGCTCTTTGTAGCCTCGTCACAAGAGGCGGTCACGCTGTCACTCTGATGAGAGCAGGACAGGTGGCCGGGGAAGGAGAAGCCCGCGTGTGGCAGGGCACACGTGCATGTGCGTGTCGCTGTGCGCCTTCTCTGAGCCTGAACCGAGCGACTTGACGTTAATTGCCTGTTCTTTTGCTCTCACATATTCTCTGTTCTCCTTCTGTATTTACCTATTTCCTGTTGAGATCATTTTTCTTTCTGCGTCTGAAATGATTGTTCGTACTTCTTATTTTTAACCTTCCGTTGCTTGTACTCACATGTTACACGAGGACATTTTTATACAACTGTCTGCTGGATGTTGGGCAAGTCCCCTGTGCCCAGCTGTACTTTTTATTAGTGAGATTGCTTATTTGAAAATGTCTTGTGGGCATTTTGTTTTTCTTTCAGTACCATGAAATGCCACCCTGTTGTCTTCTGGCCAGAAGTTATTCCGTGTATAGTATTTGTACAAAATAATTTGTTTCATTGTACATTTTCATATACATCCTTTGGTCAGATCCACTGCTATTACCCTTTCTCGCCTCCTGTTCCTTTGACTTCTATTCTCCTCTCTAATAGTCTCCATTTTTCTTTCATTTCATTTTTCTTTGTTTTCTTTAGATTTTTACCTATGACAGAAAACACAAGATTCTTGATTTCTTAAATTTAATCTTGATAAACTAGATAAACTATTTAAATAAACTATTTTGATGATCCACTCTTATTAGTGAGATTGCTTATTTGAAAATGTCTTGTGTGCGAATGACGTGTCTGTATGTGTGTGTTGTGTGTGTGTGTGTGTGTGTGTGTGACATTTATTTTTGACACAGGGTCTCAATGTGTCGCTCAGACAGTCTCAAATTCTTGCTCTTCCTGTCTTAGTCTTCCAAGTACCAGGGGGACCGTCATGTGCTAACACACCACATGCAGTTACATGCTGCATCTTATTTCTCTATCTGTTCATCTACCAATAAGCACTAGACAATTCCGTAACTTGGCAATTACAAATAGCACCAAAGATAAAACTGGATGTGTGCTAATGATGTAATTCCTTCAGGTATGTACCAAGATTGGGAGAGGTGTATTACATGGAAGTTATACGTCTATTGTTTGGAGACCCCTCCATACTGATTTCCATCACTTCTGGCGTTCATTTACATATTTACATTCCTGTGACCGTATAGAAAGTTTTCTATGTTCCCTGCATCCTCCTTGGTGTGTTTTTGCTTTTTATGGTCTGGGTTGACTAGATTAGTGTTGCTTTTAATTCTCTCCTACATATTCTTAAATATCCATTTATTTGAGAGAGAGAAAAAGGCACACCATGCGCATGCCTCCACATGTACAGGTCAGAGGACAATTTTCAGAAGTCAGTTTCTGCTTTCAGCCACGTAGGCTCTAAGGAATGCGCCACGTTGCCAGGTTTGCAAGCAGCGTCTTTACCCTCTGAATTATTCATTGACCATTTCCTGTGCCTTTCATTTCAACTATTGCCTGTGAGGTAACTAGGTGTGGTTAGAACTGGCCTTTCATGATGGGCATCTGCTTAAGGCTTGGGAGGTATGGAAAGCAACGAAGAGGAAAAGAAGAGACAGAGAGAGGGGAAGAGAAGGTGAGGAGAAAAGAGGAGAAGAAGGGAATTGAGAAATGGGGAATGAGGGGAGGAACGGGAAGAGGAAGAAAGAGGAGAGGAGAGGAGGGAAGAAGAAGAGGGGAGGAGAGGGGAGAAGCATGCTTTGTTACTTCCACAGCTTACAATACTTGAAGAATTTAAAGTTAAATGACTTAATAATGCCGGAACAGTAGTGGATGACTGAAAGGAAGAGACCTGGCACTGAGCCCCAGAGACACCTACAGGCTATGCCCAGTCTGGGCCCTTGACAGGCATACGTGCACATTTGGGGCAAAATGGCTTGCCTTTGGAGACCCAGTTTAAGCGGAACAAGCCGACGGCATCTTATGGGCAGCCCGGGAGGCGCAGCGGCAGCTTAGGGGAACAGTGCCCTGGGCTCCCTTCTGACGTAGCGCACGCATCACACTCATGCTCACAGACAAAGCTGAGGCACTGGGCTAGGTAGACGGCTCAGGAGTTAAGGCCTTTGCCTGCAAGCAACGAGGAAACCCCAGAGCAAAGCAGCAAGGAGGTAGAGCAATCCTTAAAAGTACACTATATATATATAAATAACTTCATAGAAAAGAGTTGACTTGGTGCCAGGGTGGGTCAAGACCCCTAACTTAACTGCCATCCATACCAGTCTCAGCCTGCCATGCCTCCGAGTCACCTCAGCCCGCCTGGTCTCTCTGAGCATCAGGTCATCTGTTGTGAACGGGATGACTCACCGCATCGCGGCGGGGCGGCGGGGCTGAGAGCAGAGGCCCTTGGGTCCGTGCCCCTGTTCCCAGCTGGGAAGGGGCGCGGTGAGTAGGGAAGGCACGAGCTCCGCATGCCTTGCCACCCTTGGAAGTCATGCCCTCGATGCCTCCCGCCCACTAAAGTGGTGCTTCCCGGCCGACTGGCAGCTGGGTGTGACGCTGCCAATGGTTCTGCTGAGGGTGCCCGAGAGCGGAGAGATTCCGGGGTGCCCCGAGAGCGAGGAGAGTGGATTCCGGGTGCCCCGAGAGCGAGGAGAGTGGACCAGGGTGCCCGAGAGCGAGGAGTGGATTCCGAGAGCGAGAGAGTGATCGGGGTGCCCCGAGAGCGAGGAGAGTGGATTCCGGGGTGCCCCGAGAGTGGATTCCATCTCCAAGGCCTCTGCTGAGAGGGAGCATACTCGGCCTGTCTGGTTTGAAATGTGTCCCCCACAGTCTCATGTGTTTGGCAAGGTCATGGCACTTGAGAGTGGAGCCTTGCTGGAGGAAGGAGTCAAAAGGTGGGGCCTTGAGGTGGATTAGTCCCATCCCACCTCCAGGAGAGGTCTGCCTTTGCTGCAAAGTCTGTACTCTCACCTTCCAAGATGTCTGCGGGACTTAGCCTCTCCAGCTTTGGCCAGCCAGCCATGCCGCCTCTGCTTTGAGAGACTGACCTTCCCTCTGGAACCGTAAGCTGAATAAACCTCCCTTTTCCCTTGAGTTGCTTGACTTTGGGTTCTCTTGCAGCAAAGTTAAGAGTAACTGTTAACACGGCCCTCTTGGGAAATGGAGACCCACCAACCAAGTCTACCTCAGTGTGCCTAGCGTGGGGTTCCAACAGTTCTGCTCCAAGCAAGAGAAAGTGTGCACCTAGATCATTAATCAGCCAACCTACATGTTTAAATGTTTTTTCCTAATAATTGCGATTTCACCATTCTGCATCTACTGATCAAGTTTTGAGCTATTCCTGTTATAAAATGTGTCCATAAAGCACTATGACTTGAGCTAGAAAAGAAATCTTCAAAATGGGTAAAACTTCAGTTTCAAAAACATATCCTAAGTTGCATTTTCCTTTTTTCTTTCATGTTGTGTGTATGGATGTGCGTGCGCTGCTGCGTGCGTGTGTGCGTGTGCATGCGTACATGCGTGTGTGGTGGTGTGGTGTGTGTGTGTGTGTGTGTGTGTGTGTGTGTGGTGGGGCCATGTGTAACCCGTGCTTGTTTTCAGCAACTACGTAATCTTGTAGAGTGTCAACACCATGCTTGACTCACAGCAATGAATTTCTATCTGTGCCAACACTTGTTAATCTCTACTTCTATGATAGCCATAAAGCTAAAGATGCCAGCAAGTCCTAGAAAAGAAATGTTTAAACTCCACCCTGGAATTCCACATCCTCTCTGCCAGGTGCACACTATCCAAGTGTCACCCACCAGAACCCACCAGAACCAGGTTCCCCATACCTCCCCTGCACCCCAAAATTGCCATTTTCAGTGACAGTATATATTAAGAGTGACCCCCTATTACCCCATGGTGTATGTACATGAATGCACTTGAGTGTGACCTCGGAGCCCAAGGGCGGTAAGGGCAATCATCTTCAACTACTCTTCCATGTCACTGCATGAGTTCGAGTCACTAATGAAACCCGAGCTAGGGCTAGCTAGTCTGCCTTGCTCTGGGGTCCCCGTGCCCCACCTTCCAGGGCCACCACCATTTCTGCTCCAACATTTTTAAGTAGGCTGGGGATCCAAATTCAAGTCCTTTTGCTTGAAGGCAAAAAGCTTAACCCCGAGCCATCTCCGCAGCCCTGGCTTCCTTGCAGGAGCAGCGGAGAGAGATGTCACAGCCATGTGTGAGGCTGCGCTGATGGGCAGATGTGGTTTGTAAGTTTGTGCGTGAAAGCTTGACCCAGTGTGGTGACGTGGTTGTGAGACTGTAAAAAGGTGAATCAGTTGTGTCACTAGGGTTGTTCAGTTCTGAAAAGAGGGTTTTTATACAAAGAATAAAGCTGGATCTTCCCATCACCTTGACTCCTGCGTGTGTGGTGCATGTGCGTGTGCATGAATGTGCATCAGGTAGTACGAATACATTGGTGTTGTGGTCATGTATGTGTTTGAGCATGAATGGTGTGTGCATGTGAATATGCATGGTACATGTGTGTATTGTGGTGTGTGTGTATTCTGTGCATGTGCCTTTGTGTTGTGTGTGTGTGGTGTAGGTGTGTCATGTGTCTACGTGTGGCTTGTGTGTCGTGGGTGTGTGTGTGTGTGTGCGGGCGCATGTATGTGTGTCATACCTGGAATGCACCTTAGGTCTCATGTACCAGCTATGTCTCTGGCACATTTCACTTTTCTTTTTGAGGTAAGGTTGCCCAGGCTGGCCAGTCTTCTAAGTAGCTTAGGCATTGGCCCATCTTACCTCCTCTGTTCTGTCCTCACGTGATCTCTTCCTCTTCATGCACCACAGTCTACTTGATGTTGACATCATACCCTCGCCCTCAAGAACTGAGAGCGGAAACAAATCCTTTAGGCTACTCATGCATTTCTTTAGCAACAGAAAATGAGTGAGTTTTATGGCTATCATAGAAATAGAGAACAAGTGTTGGCACAAGAAATTCATTGCTGTGAGTCACGCATGGTGCGACACTCTACAGATTACAATAGTTGCTGAAAAACAAGCACAGGGTTACCACATGGCCCCACCAATACTGGGGGTTAGAAGTCCCAGAGAAATGAAAGCTGAGACTTGGAATTTGCCTGTTTTATTTATAGCACTATCACGTATGAAACTGAAAGGTAGAAGGACCAAGTGTCTGAAGATGGATGAATGGATAAAATATGTCTGTGTACGTGAGCACACAATGACATATTTTTCAGCCTTGAAAGCAAGAACGTTGGGCACAGACTATAGGGTAACTGACCCTTGAGGACAATGTGCCGAGTCAATGCACTGCAATTCCTCCTCTACGCAGCTCTGAGAGCAGCAAGCTCTCCAGGCAGGACGGCGACTTGTAGCCACCAGGGACAATTGAAGAAGAAGGAGGAGCCCCATTAATGGGGAGGCTTTGGTTTGGAAAGGTGGAAAGGGTTCTTGCACTGGAGGGTGGTGAAGGCCACAGTTCAGGAATGCAGCACTGAACTGCATGCTCTAACATTCAAACGGCAAATGCATGTGTTGTATATTTGAAACAGTTTTTTTTTGCACACATGTGTGCGTGAGGTGTGTGCGTTGCTTGTGTGTGGTGTGTGTGTGTGGTGTGTGAAGAGGGCATTGTGTGTCTGTGGAGGCCTAAGGGAGACTTCGGGAATCGTCCTGGATTGTTCACCTCTGTATTGCTTTGCTTTGAGGTTTTCTAGGCTTTCCCTTCAGTGCTGAAACTGCAGGCTGCCACCATACTACTGGCTTTTTTCTGAGATTCTGGGGATCTGAATCCAGGCCCTTTCACGTGAGAGACAACGGAGTCATCGCCCATCCTTCTGTCACAATTTTTTAAGGTACCAGTGGGAAATGAATCCATGTTCCCCCTTTACAGTATCTCTCTAATTGGTCAGACTCTTGTTCATATTTGTAAGTCCACCGGTGGTCCCTGGGCAGAGTAGAGAGAGAAAGAGGTAATCTGAATGTGTCCAACGGGAAATGAGCAATGCCTAAAAACGTTTTTTTACATTCGTCAAGCAAAGAGAACAGAGCCATGAATTTTCCTTCCAGTTAAAAATAGAGGAGGGAGTTCAGGCTGATGCCTTGATAGCTGTGTTTCTTTCCAACCTAAGAATTTTTTCCTGTTCTGGGGAAAACCGAGGACATTTGTGTGCATTCTGTTTCCTGAGCCTGAGGAATTGGTTGATGACGGCCAGAGCTAAAGATGCAAGCAGCCTTAGAAAAGAAAGTTAAAACTCCACCCAGAATTCCACATCCTCTCTGCCAGGTGCACACTATCCAAGTGTACCCACCAGAACCCACCAGAACCAGGGTCCCCATTCTCCTCCCCCTGCACTCCAAAATTGCCATTTTCATGACAGTAATATATTAAGAGTGACCCACTGAAGCATGTTTATAAAAATTAAAATCTCAGGGCCAGTCCGTGAGCTTGAAATCCAAGCCATGGGGGAAATTTTCACAATGAAATATTCACAAGATTGTGGTCCAGCCCACGTCCCAGAAACTATTTTCATCTCATTTTATTGATCCAACTGTGAGCCTCAGACAGCCAAAGAAATAACAGAGTATGCATTATTAGGGGGTTCCCCGTGGTAGAGAAGAGAGAACTTCCCAGTGCCGGAGATGTCCCAGGCTTCTTGGTCCAGAGGCGCTGTTCCCCAGTGACTCAGTCATCCTTTTTCTGTCGCTTCTAAAATTGGGACGTGAAAGAGTTTCTAATCTGAACTAAAGGACCAGGACGAAGACTAGTAGAGCCCATTGAAAGCATGCAGCAAGAGGCACCGTGAGAACGTATGAACACCCTTCCCCCAGGTGGGGGTCTCATAGGAAGGATGTATGCCACTCCCCTCTCAGATGCTACATGGAACCCAGACTATTTGACCTCAATAAAGTGACCAGTGAAACACAGTCACTCCTTCCCATGTGATGGACAGCTCATTGACGCTGTCACCATGATAGGAGGAGAAAGATTGTCACCCAGGAGAAAGGAAGCGTGACTGAGACTGAGTTCTTGCCATTTGTAACACAGTCGTCCCTTTCATCCAAGGAGAACATGTGCTCAGACAACCACTGAAAGATTGACACCACAGACAGCACCTGCGGTGGTAATCTGATTATCCCCTTGATTGGGTTGATCACATTTGGATGCATCTGTGAGGCTTTTCTACAAAGGCTTAATTGAGGAGGCAATGTCTGTCCCTTTTTGTGGGTGGCAACATCCATGGGCTGGGACTGCGGACTGAATAAAAAGGAAAAGGAATGGTCCAGTTCCTCTGCATGCTGCTGATAAATTCATGGTCAAACAGCTTAAGGGGGAACGAGGGGTTTTATTCTTGTTTAAAATTATCCAGCTGTACTAGTGCCAACTTGGCAGAAGCGTTCAACCACCATACCAAGAGCCAAGGAACTTACCGCATCATAGCCGTATGACTGCTTAGAAAGGGACAGTCGCACGCCTAGCCAAGTACACCAAAGAATGTAACTCCCTAACCAAGCTCCCTCCATCTTCCCACCAGCCCAGACTCGTCTTTCCACCATTGGCTGAGCCTCCCTATCTCCTGCAGGATTGCCCGACTGAGCTCAACTCCAATTCTTCACAACGGTGCCCAGAGTTGGAGCTTCATTGTCAGGTTGACACCTGCATGCTAACTAGGACAAGGAGAAAACTAGTTTTATACTGTGTGTTCCTGTCTCTGCTTCCTGATCTGTCCATGGGTTCAACAACCGTAGCTGCAAACTGTTCCTTGTCAGGCCTCCCCCACGAGGGCTATATCCTGCAAACTGTGAGCAAAAATGAACCTTTCTTCCCTTAAGTCATGTGTTGCCAAGCGTGTGGTCAGAGCAAAAGGAAAGGTGGTACAGTAACCAAGCCTATATATACTGTAGTGTTTTTTTGTATGCATACATATCTAGGATTGGCACAGGAAAAAATTAGCTAATAACAAAATAGAGTGTGGGATTGAGGAGGTGAGTTCAGAGATAAAGCACTACCTGCACCACAAGACCCTGGTTGCATTCCAGCTCTGAAACAATATATGTAGTAAGAGTTATGTGTGAATTCTCTGTCTTCTTCGTCTCTCTCTCTCTCTCTCTCTCTCTCTCTCCTCCTCTCCTAAACACGAAACACAGAAGATCCCAGATTGCTGGAACAATCCTTATTAGACCAGTTATACTGCAGAGTCAGAGAACCAAACCAGCCCGGCACTGGCACAAACAGGCCCAGAGACCCGTGGAATAGAACAGAGAATTCAGAAATGAGCCCAGACAGTAACGATCACCTAACTTTTGGCAAAGGCATCACAAATACTGACCACTCCAGAAGCGTGGGTTGTTAAAGAAAGCCTTCCAGGGCTCCACCCGCTGTTCTTTTTTTTTTTTTTTTTTTTTTGAATTTTTTTTTATATAAAATTTAATTATACATTTTAAAATTTTTTACCAGTTCCCTCCCTCCCCCTCCTCCCCCTCCCCTTCCCCCAGTGCCTCCCCCCCAATTCCCAGAGAGTCCTTATTGTGTACGCCTAACTCTCCTCTGGGTCCCTCTCTCCTGACATATAAGGACCCAGTGGCATTTCCAAAGCCCTTTCCTCTGTTCCCTTAAGCATAAGATCATACTATGGCTGTCAATCCCTTGCCTCCAGGGGTCTCGGTGCCCTTAACCAATGCAGACTTTATGAGGGCAACAGTGCGCTGACATTGCAGGGCATGCAAAGTCCCATTATGATTGCTTTGGCCCCAACTATTGTTGAGAATCTTGCAAATCGTTGCTCCTCCCATCCTTTTGCTCTTACAATCTTACCGCCCCCTCTCCGCAAATGTCCCTGAGCTCCAGGATGGGGAGAGATTAGGTTGTCCTAGTTCTATGTGATTGATATAGAGTCTCTGAAGTTCTGGATTGTGGTTTGTTGATTTCTTTGCAGTTTTGCTGCTCCTGCAAATTCCTTCACTCTTCTGCTGGCACTGTATGTCACCCCTGGCAGAGACAAAAAGCTGTTAAACTGGAGTCTTGTCCTCCGCCAGGAGACCCCTTTGGAGGGCGGCCTCCCAGTAGGCCCAGACATCAATGCAGCTCCGCCCATGCTCTTGGCCGTCCACCAAACCGGACGGTTAGACCCGTCGCTGAAGACGCTGCTACGGTGGTGGTAGAACATGGGGAAGTCAAGCTGGGAAACGCCTCTTCCCGGGCCTCGGTTTCAGCACGTGGCCCCCCGGCCGTTGCACTGTTGGGGAGGGCTGGGGAATCGTTAAGTGCTGGGCTTTACTGGAGGAAGAGTGCAACTGGGGGGACCTTGAGGATTTACAGCCCACCTTCCCACTTCCTGTCCTTCCTCTCATTCCTCGTGTGGACCCAGCATTCCTGTGTGGCTGCCATGTTTCCCCACCATAAAGGGTTCTGTCTAAGCAGTCAGCCAGAATAAACTCTTTCTCTCCTAAGGTGCTTTAGCCAGGGAAGGGGGGTAGCAAACCACTTCCCGATTGGATTTAAAGCCCACTGCTCAGGAGGGATTCATGCCCTGTACTAGAAAGTGCGTGGGGGCTATTATTTTGCTAAATAGACAAAATGATTTCTAAATACTATTTTATACCTGCAAGTTAATGCTGCTGTCTGCCTCCATCACACAAGCTTCTCTAAGTAGTGGAAGAAGTCAGTGAGCGAAGTCACAACCGTCAAATGTTCAAACGAGGTGACTGCTGCACACTCAGCCCTAAATGGGACACTCCGTATCACCCCTTCCCAGGCGCAGAGAACTGCGGAAGAGGGGTGGGAAGAGAGTAAGAGCTTGCAGGTGGGAGGAGAGCCGTGAAATGCTGTCTTCTAGACGTGAGCTGCACACACACACGTGGGCTCACAGCACAGGTGTTACCTGTGCAAGACGGATGTGTAGCATTCCTCCAGACTGGCCTGCCTAGCCTGATGGCATGAATGG